>QJOA01002329.1:0-98156 GCA_004155915.1 Monosporascus sp. CRB-9-2 | reverse complement strand
CTTCGGCGACGTACCCCACAACCCCCCCCCCCCCCTTTCGCACGCAACTCGCGGGGCGACAACGTAAGCTTACGAGAGATCTGACCACCGAGTAGCGCAACACGTCGAACACGGAGACGCAGAAGGCGATTGAGGCGCTGGGCCGGAAGGCGCCCATCTACACGGCAGACCTGTCGTCGCCCTCGGACGTGGAGGCGCTGACGCCGCGGATCTTGGGGGACGGGCACGTGGTGCGGATCCTGGTGAACTGCGCGGGGATCCAGCAGCGGCACGCGCCCGAGGCGTTCCCGACGGCCGACTTCGATGCCGTGATGCAGGTGAACCTTAACTCCGTCTTCGTGCTGTGCCGGGACGTGGGCGCACACATGCTGTCGCTGGACCCCTCGCCGGCGACGGGCCGCCGCGGCAGCATCGTCAACTTCGCGAGCCTGCTGACCTTCCAAGGTGGGCTCAACGTGCCCGCCTACGCCGCCAGCAAGGGCGCCGTCGGCCAGCTCACCAAGAGCTTCGCCAACAGCTGGACCGCGCGAGGCGTCACCGTCAACGCTATCGCCCCCGGCTACATCGCCACCGAGATGAACACTGCCCTGCTGAACGACAAGGAGAGGCTGGAGAGCATCAGCGCCCGCATACCCGCGGGTAGGTGGGGGAACCCCGACGACTTCAAGGGAAGCGTGGTCTACCTCGCGAGTAGGAGTAGTGCGTATGTGAGCGGGCATACGCTTGTTGTCGATGGTGGGTGGATGGGCCGGTAAAGGAGACCCGCGGTTGCTACGAAACCGTAATTCGTGGAGCTATGCACTTCCCCATTTAAAGAGTTTACAAAGTCAAAGAGGATCTAGTTATAATGCGAAGTGCACAGATGACCAATTAGATGTATTATTCACGCGATATCTCTATTCGATTTCCTGTTTCTTACCATACTACGAAGCTAGAAAGCTTTATTTAGACGCCATCACTTCCTCCATCCACGGATACACCGACGCATTAGCCAACGGATAACCCATATGCAAAGCCCCCGAGAAGAACCTCGCCTCCTTAGGCCTGCCGTGCTCAAACAGCATCATCGAATCCTCGATAGGCATCAAGCCATCCAGGGTGCCCTGCGATTTCCTCTAGTATTAGCAACACGGATTGCCACGAGACCCAACGAAACTTTGAAACTAGACCCGTACGGGACGAGGGAGGTCGGATCAGATCAAAACATACATTAACCAGCAGTAACCTCGTAGACGGGCCCTGGATGATGCCCTGCTCTAGCAGCGAGAACTTCTTCTGCACGCCCTCCTTGTACTCGGCGACGGACGCGTAGCCGTGCTTGGCGGCCATGGCGGGTGCCAGGTCGAAGGGGTACTCGTGGCCGTCGGCGCGGTCGAGCCACTCGCGGTCGAAAAAGTGGTGGACGCCGGCGCCCTGGGCGACGGCGCCGCGCAGCCGCGCGCGGTGCGTGTGCGCGATCCGCACGGCGTAGTAGCCGCCCGCGCTGAGGCCCCAGACCAGCACCCGGTCCGTGTCGAAGCAGAAGCGGACCGCGCCGTCCTCCTCCATCCACCGGAACACGCTGTCCCAGAGACGGTCCGGGCTCGACGGGTCCGAAGGATCCGCTGGGCAGTCTGCCGTCCCGGGGATCTCCAGCACAATCGACGCCCACCCGCGCGCGAGGAACTCGTCGCACCGCGTAGTGTTGTCCGGGCGGTAGCCGTCGAGGCCCGTGAACAGGAGGACGGTGGGGTATTTCCTGTGGTGATTCTCCTCTGTGCCATGGCCCTTGTGACCATTCTCCGCCAGCCGGTCGGCTTGGCCGTCATTCTTTGGTGTCTCTGCTGGCACCCGCACATACGCGGGGATCGTGTCGCGGTCGGCGCCCCGTTTGAACACGTGTGGGATGTGCACCTCGGTGACGGGGGCGTCCCACGTCCGGCCCGCCTTCATGTAGACCCTCTTCTGCCGCTCCCAGGCGTCCCACTTGACGGGGTCGCTGACGCGGGGGTGCGAGCCGATGTACGGGAAGCGCGCGATGCGCAGGACGCAGGCGGCGCGGAGGTAGAGCTCGCTCGCCATCTTGTCGTCGCCTCGTGCGGCGGCCTCGTCGCCGCGCCGCTCGAGCGCCTCGGCCGCTGGCAGGAAGGCGCGCGTGTACGCCGGCGAGGTGCCGTCGTTGACGTCGCCGGCGACGAGGTCCCGGAACACGGGCTCGAAGTCCTCGTACGCGCCATCGTGGAATGGGTACACGCCCTTGGAGCACGGGAACTTCCACTTGCTCTCCCAGAGCGCCTGGATGCCCGCGTGGTGCGGCATCACGTTGTTGAAGGCCTCGGCGCCCATCGCCCACTGCCGCGCCGGCACGGCGAGTTCCGTCTTTCCCGGCGCCGACATGGCGGAAGGGTCGTGAAAGGGCAAAAACATTTCCGTACGTATGTATGTGTTTTCGTTATATGTGCTACCGAAAGATGGAAGTGAACTGAGAGAAGAGCAAGGGGAAATGATATCGCGTGGAAGAGGGAGAGACGAGTCAGATTAACTCCCAAGCTGCATCGCTCTCCCCCTCATCCTCGTCCTCGCTTCGGGTTATGTAGGCATAACTCTGGGGTGCCCCCAGGCGGCTCCTATACACTTTGCCCGATCTCTTGTGAAAAGCGACCACCCGCGGCGTGTCATACCAGTGACTCCTTGTGCGTATGCTAGTGGTTGGTTGGTTTTATCAGCGCTAGGATCCTCCGGAACTACGCAGAAAGGTATGCATGTCCGTAGTATGAATTGCGGACTGACAACCGAACTGAAACACAGGGAGCTTGGTCGGTGTTTCCCCTTCGCCTTACCGACCCATCCGTAGATGCGCTCCTTCGCTTGACGGAGATTAACCACTTACTCCCGTTGAAGCAAAGCAAGGTGCGTTCGGATCAACGCGCTCCGGACGTCCTGATAATAAGTCATTTTTCCTCAGCTGCCTTCGAGTATCGACTATGATATTCGTGCGTGGATACTATGGGCACATATCCTTGAAAGGCGACGATGTGTGCCTGCTGCGTGTCGGCGCCGAAGGGCAGGGGAGTGGGGATATCCGAAGTCCGGGGGGGATTGGCCGGAAACAACACCGAACTTTGGGTGACTGGCAAGGATGGATCAACTTCAAACTGCCTCACGAATGAAAGTCTCTAGGAGTTCCAGTATTTCGTAGAGAATGGGAGAAAAGGGAGATTTGGTGGCTAGCTTGAGATCACGATATTATACATGTTTCCGAGATTCCAAGCATCGCTGAAACCGTCGATTGGCAACCTCGGCTGTAGCAGAAGAGAGGCGCCATGTAGACGTCCGAAAGGGATGTGATGATGCAATATTCGCATATCGGCTGCGTTCAAGTTGGGCTACTTGCATGCCGCCTTGACGTTTGCAGCGATTTACCACATGCCATGCCGCTTTCACATGTCAAATAGGAGGGAGGTTAACGTCACCATACGGACCGCATCAAATCATTGTAACGCTCGGTTTGGCGTCTGGCGTACCGCAAACCACCAAGGCATTTCACATGCGACATTACGGGGTGTGGTCGTCCGAAGCAGTGGCAGACTGACAAAAACATCCTGCAGACTGGGCATCGAGGCTACGACTACCCCTTTTCGGAATTCATGACACTTATTCGTACAGCCCACGAATCGAGTCGAGGAGGGAAAGGTGCCTGATCATCTGTATAAGAAACTCTTACGTATGATACGTTGAAGAAGAAGATACCGAGTCGGGCGTGTGCTTACGCTTAAGCGTATATGAGTAGCCCGGGTTCCGATATATGTGAGTAGCCCAAGGAGCCATAGTTTGTGTTCTGGACAAAATAGTTGAGCAACCTTTATATCAACAGCCGAAAAATGCGAACCGGATAATAAATATCTAGCTGATGATAATATCCGATCACTTAATAACGGGACAATAAAGGTTGGACTTTGTCAGGGAAATTCCGTTCGGAAGATAAAGGGCACGGACCTGGATGAAATACGCCTAGGTGGTCAGAGGTGGCTCAGCCATTACGGTGAGAGCCTGCTAGCTCCGCCACAGTTATATACTGGCATGCAATTTCTTTCTACTTTAATTGGACCATATCTCAGTCCGTCTAGCGTGGCCACAAGGGGAACTCTGGATGCGATCGGTGCACGGTATACATGGCGGCTTCTCTGGAGTCACTGCAGGAGTAGGGCTCACGGTCACGACATCGCTCGTAGGGCTATCCTCAACCAGATGATGGCCTCGTCAGTGGCCATGGCGGGCTCGCAGCTCCGGAGCGATTCGAGCCGTGCCGATATTTGCCGATGTTGACTACCTAGGTATCTCGTTCAGTACAGGATCGTAATATTCTTGGTGTGGACTTGTGGGCTTTGCATTCTGTGGCATGAGGCAACCGGCGGATGAAACTGCCTACTTGATGGAACTTCTAGAAACACACCGAGTGGTCTTTCCCACCCAGGCCAAATCAGATGCATATTTAACATGATGCAAGGCAATAGGCAGTCTATGTCGGTTCCCAATGCCTGCTCATCAATCATAGCCAATGTGTTCCCCAGCGGCAGCAGAAGGGTTAACGTCATAGCACTACCAGCCTCGGTATCAATTCTCTGCTCGCTCCAACGCCTCGCCCTTATCATATGTAACAGCTCCTATGCCTAAAGCCTCGACTCGGCCCGCGGTTTGACTCTTGCTGTCATTTCGCATAATAATGCGCCATTTCCAGCCCGGCCTTCCGGAAGCCGCACTTGATATAAAAGCCCTCGTTCGCTTCGCTGCAGTCGAGGATCGTCTTGTAGCAGCCGACGTTCTCGGCGATGTAGTCGAGGGCCTGGATGAGGCGCAGGCCGAGCTTCTTGCCCTGCTGGTCCTTAGCGACCGCGATGTCCTCGATGTGGCCTACCAGGCCTAGACTGTGGATACTGTAGCGAGGAAGGCGTAGGTCAGCAAAAGACGCGTACGGGCTGTTAAGGTTGCGCCCTGCATTATCCTCCCACCCCTGCACCCTCCGGGACCCAAGCTGATCGTTGGCGCCCGTTGCCATTGCATGATGATGCTAACCACGACGTCGTCTCCCTCGGAATGGAAAGTCTTACAATTTCCTCTCTACGAGTAGCGCGCCCGTGCCGACGATGGCGGGCTTCTCTCTGTTTCCGTCTTCGATGACCAAGACGTAATAACTCTCTTGGGTCTCCATCCACCTGTAGTGTTTCTCGAAGTCCTCTCTGCTGATTTCACCGACAGTCGTCAACACCCGCAGACAGTCGAGGAAACCGGCATCGTAGTCGGACTTTCGGAGGGCGCGGGCTGTGTAGCCTTCAGGCAGAGCGGCCGCGACGGTCGGAGAGATGAGGTCGGACGAGAACAGGCCTTGTTCAGACATTTGTTGGTATGTGTTTCTCCGTGACCTAGGTATGTCTTGCTTCTGGTTCGGCAAAGGCAGATAATCACAGATACTAGTTGGGGCTGTTACTCCGGAAAACGAGCGTGGTAGGACGGTGCGACTTCACAAAACGAATGGAAGTGGGAGTCGGGGAGTGATCATAAAATTTAACGACAGAAGCTGGATCAATGAGGGGTTTGACGAGAAAGAAGAAAAAAGCGAAGGCGTCTCAGGTTGCCTTTGTTCCTCGGTTTTATGCCAAATTGAGGGCACTCGATTCAAGCGTCTGCGACCAGCCTTTAGACCCTTTTTACCCCTGGACGGTTCTGGCTGATTGGGCTGGCTCAGCCTCGTAAAAGCCCATGTACCCGCCCCTATGTAGGTAGCCATTAGGGCGCTAGCGGTAGGCGGTAGATCTCGAGTCGCTAAGAATAGTAGTAGCAGCTGTACAGCACAGCACAGCAGTCGGATCCTTGATTCCTTATTTACTTACATTTTTCGTGTTTAGGTGGCTGTTTCGCGGCTGAGGCGGGCAATATAGATCCTTGCTTGATTATGTGATGGGGTTCAACAGATGGTCTCGAGGTTCCTGCATTTTATTGTCGTCACAGGAATATCAAGGCCCACCCCATTGAAACTTTTACGTACGAAGTTATAATAAGTCTGATGCTCTTCCCAGGGAGGGACTTCAACGTGTTGAAATTGGCGGCAAATGCAAAAGGCACACGAAATGCCAAGCACCTACCTGTTCGCAATTGGCCCGCCGCACTTGGTGAATCGGCCATTACCTAAGATCTTCACCGACATTCGTCTCCCCGGCTTCAAGGCTGTATGCACTAACTTATGTATGTAATTAATGGAAACTCTAGAACCCCCATGGGTTATTACTCCACGTTGTTATCACATGCATTAGGTACCGGTAAGTTGTAACACATCTTGCTTGACGCCCAAATGCATAAAAGAATTCATGTGATATGATCAAGTCAATCCCAAGAACTTGTACGCATGACGTATGTGGAACTGCTCTTCTGCTGAAACGAGACCAAATAATGAGAAGGGCTACCGACCTGCCGGTTTAAGGGCCCTTTAAGCTTTAAGGCTTGTATTTAACTGCCTAGTCATAATAACATCCGGAGCTATAGACACTGAGTAGAAGCGATAAAGAACCCGGCCCCATAGCTCTCTCCTATCTTGCTTCAAAGGAAATCGCCACCTGTTTGCTCATACTCCACACTATTAACTTAGTAGCTTTCTTCACCGTACCGATTCTTAACCAACCCAAACATTGACTGCATTTATATAATGTGAAGTTCCGGTAACACTGCCGGATGCCGTTCCGAGTCTTTCTCGAGTCCGGCTCACCGTCAGCACCTTGGAGATTATGGATCATGCCCTTGCTCCTGCTGGTCCTATCGGACATGCGCAAGATGCAACCCGTATTCAAGATGCAGAAGCTATTGCACCGGCGCATCCTCAGACTTCCCCAGGGGGGACACTACTGCCGACCCCGGTAGCGAACGCCGTTAGTCTAGCCACTCGCTCCACCTCTTTCGCCCTCCGGGTCGGCACTGCCATCGGCGGTTACGGCCTGAGCGCCGCAAAGTTTACAACTCTCTCCAGTCTCGAACTCAGCCGAGGTATACTCGAGGGCATACTTCACAGGGCAGGGAAAGATGTTGTTTCCCGTTCCCGGTCCAACCTGGGCAGGGCCGACGCTGAGACGATCCTGGAACGGAGCTTTGAGAGTCTCCATCAGAGTCTCAATCGAATCGTATTCTGGACTACCACTGGCTTCCACTTCACTGGAACTGCTGTCTCTACCGCGTCTCAAGTATCGCAGCTCTTCCTATCCTTTCTCGAACAATTCTTCGGGTCCACGGATTCTTCGAGAGCCATTGCCAGCATCATCACCCTCGTTCGTAGGGAGTTCCAAAATCCCGCCACTGGTATTCAAGGTGAAAAGGTCGGCGTCATCGATCTAATCCTTGGTCTATGTGGTCTTGCATACCTGCAGAGCCAATGTCGGAAGATGATCGAGGAGGAGTCTCGTAGACTCCGTTACGAAGAGGTGATCTGGGATGTAGTCGTCCTCGATGACGATGAACCCGTTGGCATGCATGAAGATAGCCTGTACGGAGTTCATAAGGGGGATTACACTCGAGCTGGGAATGCACGTGACGGTAATGATGATGTGATCGGGCCAATTGAAAGGCATGGTACGACACAGAATTACAGCAGTGACGTCGATGACGAACTTCTAGAACGCCATATTATGAGTTCTCTTCCCGAGGAAGCAAAAGTGTCTATCACGACTTCAACAACCGTCACTAAGACTATCACGGTGGAGGTCGAAGGCACGACATCTCTGCCCCTGGTGGCTCCTCCTGGTGTCGATCTGGTCGAAAGCGAAGTCAGTGACCCTTCCAGTTCTACGCCTGGGTTACATGAGAAGGCTCCTATTCATAAAGTTGTCTATCGACTCAGTCGGAATAGGGTACGACGGATAGATGCAAACAGCATAGAAGAGGATCAGCCAACAATCGAAGTGATCGAGGTTCAAGATAACGAAATTTCTAATTCCCAGGATGCTGAACAGGAGAAGATCGATGATCAACCTCCGGCGGTTCCCCCTAAGGACTATAGCTCTCAGACGGGCTCATTAGGATACACTGCGCAGACCTCAACAAAGGGAAGACTGGCTAATCAACAACGGCCGATGCCTTCGACTGGCGCCGGAACTTCCTCCAACGCGGCCTCTTCCAAAGACCGCATATCTAATCCGCCTACGCCACAGGACGTCGAAAATGCTGCCAACCAGAAAAAGGTTCGGCGCCCGCTAGACGAGGGCCGGCCCAGTCTTCAGCATCCATCTTCTAGCTCGCGAGCTGGGCACAGACACCGATCTAAGAAGCCAAAGCTGCCTGAGAGCTCGTCGTCGAAGACCGGCGAAAAGAAAGGCGGGTTTCGAAGTGCCCTTAAAAAGGGGACTGTATCAAATCTTCTAAACAGAGACTCGAACTCGGATAACCCGACTCTTTGTAATAAGCAGAAGGCGACGACCAAACCTGCTTGGGCCAGTAACAGGTCCTCTCAGAGCACATCAACGGCTACGCAATGCAGAGGTTCACCCGCAGATCACAAATCAAATTTCCTCCAGCCGGGATATCCACCGCAACCACCCCAACGGGGCAATCCCAACTACTTCTCATCCAGAGACCTGGGCGACATTAGCAACAGCCCGGGGCTGTATAAGGATCACTCGCGGACAGCATCTGTAGATGCTTCACATCGGCGTCGTAATTCGGTGGTTTCTCTTACTGACGCCTTTTCTGTTGCATCTTATGACAGCCGGTCACCTTCTCCGACCTATTACAGAGCAGAGCTTCAATCACATACCAGTACATCAAACCTCAGAGGCAGCAACCCCAATGCGGACCCAATGACGCCTCCAAGAGGCCACAAGAAGACCAAGTCTAATCTATACTCACCGAGTATCTACACGTTGAAAACAACAGACTCTCGGACTTCGTTAGTGCTGTCGTCATTCAATCCAAGGAGCGCCTATAGCGGATCCGAAGCTGTAGATACACTTCGACGAACGGGGTCAGTAGATGGCTTGTTCCCTGACTTCCACCTACTCAGGAATATCACTAGGTATAGTAGATATGCGTCTGCCGCATATGGCTGGAACTTCCTGAGGTTCATGGGGATAAGAAAGGAGATGCCGGTGCTGAAGCCGTTGGACGAAACGCACAGAGACATTCGTTCTTTTGCGCACCACACCGAGCTACCGCAGCACAGCATTCTGCTTTCCTCTTTCGTGGATCCCCAAGGCGGATCGGATTCGACCGGGTCCACCGGCACGGGAGTACCACTCGTTCACACCATCGCTCTCGACGAAGAATCGAAAGCCGTCGTGCTCGCCTGCCGTGGTACCCTGGGGTTCGAAGACGTCCTGGTGGATATGATGTGCGACTACGACGACCTAGTATGGCGGGGGAAGTCATACAAGGTGCACAAGGGAATTCATGCGTCCGCGCGACGTCTGCTGTATGGAGGTGACGGCCGTGTCCTGGCCACGCTCAAAGAGGCCCTGGAAGAATTCCCGGACTACGGGCTGGTCCTCTGCGGGCACTCTCTCGGCGGTGCCGTGACGGCCCTGCTGGGCGCCATGCTCGCCGAACCCGCCTCCACAGGGACCGCGTTCGTGACGTCGGGCCAGCATCAGCACTACGGCAGGCTACTCACAGGACGAGGGGAGGGACAGGGGGGCAACAGCAGCAGCGCCGCCCACGTCTGCCTGCCCTCCGGGCGGCCGATTCACGTCTACGCGTACGGCCCGCCCGCCACCATGTCCCCGGCCCTGCAGAAGGCGACGCGCGGCCTCATCACCAGCACCGTGCACGGCAACGACCTCGTGCCATACCTCTCGCTCGGCGTCCTGCACGACTTTCAGGCCCTTGCGCTCGCATTCAAGTCCGACAATAGCGCCGCCAAGGCCGAGGTGCGGAGACGCATTTGGGAGGGCATGCAGTCGGGCATCGCGGACCGGCTCTGGTCTACCAATAATACCCACAGCCGCAGCAGGACTCGCGCCGCTGAGTCGTCTTCGTCGTCTTCTTATGTCGGCGCTGGTATGCGGCGCGAGGAGGACGAGGAGCACGAGGAGCAGGGCAAGGGACACAGGGACGAGGAAGAAGAAGAAGAGGGAAGTGAAGACGAGGACGAGGGGTCGCTCTGGGCCTACGCTGCCCTCAAGACGCTCCGCGCCACAATGATGAGCTGCAAGCTCCTCCCTCCGGGAGAGGTGTTCGCGGTGGAGAGCGCGCCGACGCTGAGGCGGGATGCGTTCCTCGGCGGCCCCGTGCGGCCCGGGACCGGGACCGGCGGCAGCGAACAGCAGCAGCACCACTTCGGCCGGCCGGCCACACGCGTCGTGCTCAAGTACGTCAAGGACGTCGAGTCCCGGTTCCGGGAGGTGCGGTTTGGCGCCAGCATGCTCATGGATCACAGCCCCGGTCGCTACGAGGACGCGCTGCGGCGGTTGTCGAGGGGCGTTGGAAATTCCTCCTGAGGGAGGATTGGGGCTACCATGTGTCTCTAGGAGGAGACTATCTGGTTGTGCAAATGGCTACTTAGATTCGAATACTGACGTTCCGTATATTGCCTGACTTGTACTTCGTAGCGTCGAGTGAAACGCTAAGTTGAGTTAGAGCCCCTCTTGAGAGAAACATTAGGATTATCCCTAAATGACATATGTAGAGATATAATGGGCTACTACTCTAAGCCACGGGGTTCGCCGATACATACCATCTCCCTTCACCGTCCTTGCCATATACTGGCAGTATTTCTATGGACTGTCTTGATAACGTTCTTATGTATGGGGTGGAACAACTGTTGGTGACCACGCCCATGTCGGTTAGCCAAAAGCCCTTGCCAGGGGGTAATTCTTCTTAGTAACGACACCCGCTGTTGCATGTGATCAAAATCTCAGGGCGAAGATAGATGGAACTGCGTATTCTCACGGGGGCTTTCTGTTCCTGGCCTATCGGCAGTCGGTAAACCCATTCAAACCCATAACCCGTTACCGATACTCTCCCCTTTGCAGATGGCGTGTAGTTATCGTCGGCCCGCAAATTGCCCAATCCGTGCGTCGCCCACGCGGGACAAGCTTTTTTAAATTGGGGCGGCCCTCATAACGTGGCGTGACTTGACGATCTGTCATGCCACTTTGAGCGCCCGATACGGAGCCCAGACCGTCCAGTTTGGCTTCGCCTGCCTGTGAAGGAAGAAATATACTCGCTCCCCCGGGGAAAACATGCGACGCAGGTAGATTGCTCTACTGCGCAGTACAGGTCCGGCCTCGTGAGAGACAACAGTCTGAGGTTCCTTGCTTGCAACTCTCTCTTGCCCGGTCCGGGTCAGCCGGGTCCAGGTCAGCCGTAGCCTTGTGTGTGTCTGTGTGTGTGTTGGTTGGGGGGTGTTGAACATTCCCGCGAACACGGTGGAAGCTGATCCGAGGGATCCCCACGGCCACTTAAACGTGCCGGGGTAAAAAACTTACATAACTGCGATGGATCCCTTTCTTATTGCCTGCTAGTCTACTGTTCCCTCTGTTGTTTGTGTGTGTGTACGTGTGTGTGATTTGTTTCTCTGTTTCACTATTTTCGTCGTTTCGTCTTTTCCCTCTCCCGCTCTCTTTCATTTCGATTCCGAGACGTCTAAAGTCGGGATATTAGCCTCATAGGAAAACCCCCGTCCATTTCTAGTCCAGGCGCCTTCAGGCGCTATACGCTCTTTTGGTCGTGTGACGTCTCTGGCTCCAGGCTCTGACGTATGCATATCCTAGTCACTTAATCCGTCTGTCTTCCGTCCCTGCTCTAACGTTCGACGCAGGATAGAAGAACAAGGAGAAGAAACTATATCATTCACTAAAGCAAACGAGATCTACGAAGCTTTACGCCGTTACTACTGACGACCACATACACATACGCCTACAAAGACACGCATACACACAAATATATAAACACGCACAAGATGATCGTAACGCGGCTTATCTCGCTGACGAACTTCGTCGTCGCCTCCTCGGCGCTGGGCTTCCAGGTCTTCGTCCTGTACCCGTGGCACAACCAGCTGGACGCGTCGTTCGAGGAGCTCAAGAAGGAGCACATCCGGGTCCTGGCCGCCGTCAAGGAGGTCGCCGAGAGGGTCGATCCGGAATCGCGCAAGGGCATGACCGACTCCATCCTCGGCCGCCTAGGGCTGACGGCCTTCGGCAACAACGCCAGCAAGCGGTGAAACATTCTTTATGGGGGGAAGGGGGCGCGAAGACCAGACGAGGTGGAGACATAAGCGAGCAGGGCCGGACAGGGCGGAGGACAGAAGGGCAATAGACAATATGATATCCTGTTTAGACTTCTAATTAGACTCAATATAGATCGTGTACTTATTCGGTTACGATCGGCCATCGCTTTCGCATTTCACATTTCACATTCCACGCCCGTCAAGTGTTTTCGCCCAAGAATAGGATGAATCGGTGCAGAGTCCATCACGGACCCCCCTGTGACCTCTTGCGTACCGAAACCGTGGAAAGGTATATCAGAATAGCAAGAGATGGATCTCTCTGTCTGGGCCATCTGCTATTCCTTCTACCTCTGCCGTTCGGAGCAATAGAGACCGCAAGGCGCTACGGTAGTTTCCATTCTGCAGTAACGACAACCGAGACTGACGTTTTTAATCTTTTGGGGTGGTAGAAAAGGGTGAGCTGTGACGACCAGCCACGACCCATCCCTGCTGTCATGCGGGAGATCGCCGCTCGTGCCGCCGCTACGACCGTTAAGGCAGGGCGCGGCCCGATCGGCGTGATTACTTCCACCGGGACACATCCGCATTGGTGGGCGTGACGCTCTGGGGGACGCCGGCTAAGGAGCTGGGTTAACAACTTAACTATTCCGAATTATGGCATGATATAATTTTTCCGACTTTGCCCAGTGCCGTCGAGTTCGCGATATTTCGCTGCGCTCCATTTACATAAGGCCCCGGGATCGGCTCGGAGAAGCTACCCGAGCTATATGCAGCCGGTGTCGGTGCACCAGCGGCTACATCGTCTGAACTAAGCGTAGATATGCTGTAAAGGGGGCGTCTGTCTCATCTTGGATCCAAAGGTAAAGGGGTAGAGCATATGACGATGAACGACTCAATTCCCCATCCCTCTGGATACCAATGGAGATGCACGAAATGTTGAAACTACGCAAGACCGAACCATTTCCTCATAATCCAGCGCCGAGTTGTCATTTTTATATACAACTATTTACCTCTTATGCAAATATGCCCTTCGCGCAATCCATACGACGCGAAACCCCCCGGGGGGTCCTTTATTCTGGTTTTTCAGTGACGATCCTTCCATCTTTATCGTAGAAGATCTCCTTCACCTTCACGTTCCGCAGATGGTCTACACCTTTGCTCAGCTCACAGTCGTGGTGGAACAGCCACCACCGCCCCTGGAACTCCACGATTGAGTGGTGCGTCGTCCACCCCAGCACGGGCTCCAGTATCCTCCCGCCATACGTGAACGGACCCAGGGGGCTCTTCGACGTCGCGTAGACCAAGTAGTGCGTGTCGCCCGTCGAGTAGCTGAAGTAGTACGTGTCCCCGCGCTTGTGCATCCACGCCGCCTCGAAGAACCGCCTGTCGTGGTCGTTGGCGCGGATCGGCTTTCCCGTCTCCGGCGCCAGGATGATGAGGTCCTGCGGCGCGTCCGCGAACTTCCGCATGTCGGCGCTTAACCGCGCCACCTTGGGGAACAGCGCGAACTTGTCCGCACCCGCGGGCTCCTTGGGGCCTCGCCAGCTCGCGTCGAACTTGTCGTTGCCGCCCTGGTAGCACTGCAGCTGGCCGCCCCAGAGGCCGCCGAAGTACAGGTACGCCTCGCCGTCGTCGTCGACGAAGGAGGCCGGGTCGATACTGAAGCTGCCCGGGATGGGTTCCGGGTCGGGGACGAAGGGGCCCTCGGGCTTGTCGCCGACCGCGACGCCGATCCGGAACACACCCTTCTTGTCCCGCGCCGGGAAGTATAGGTAGTACTTGCCGTCCTTGGTGGCGGCGTCGGGGGCCCACAGCTGCTTCGACACCCAGGGCACGTCCTCAGCGCGCAGCACCACGCCGTGGTCCGTCACGTCGTACGGCTCGTCCAGCGACGCCGTGCTGAACACGTGGTAGTCGGCCATGTCGTACTGATCGCCGTTATCGTTGAACTTGATGTCCGTCTTCCGGTCGTGCGACGGGTAGATGTACACCCGCCCGTTGAACACATGCGCCGACGGGTCCGCCGTGTAGATGTGTGTAATGAGTGGTGGCGACATCTTGGTTGTTTGCTAACTGGCTGGCTGCCTGCACGCCTGGCGGTTCGAGGAGGTAACGACTTGTGTGTAATGGGGATGGACGCCGGCTATAGTCGGAGCTTCTTAGTCTTGTGGGGTTGTCCCTTAGCGACGTCGAATCCACCTACTTTTCAGCAGCCCTTTCTCGGTGGCGATGTGTGATGAACAAGTTTAGGCTGTATGACTTCAGTTGCGAAGCGATAGAGAGTCGAACTTTGCAGCACTCGTCATCAGCAGCCTCGGGCAGAGCAGTCGTCGTTATCTTTATATGTCAATGCACCAGGCTGCTAAGGCAAGCGGGATTCCGTCCCGCCGCCGAGAGCACGATGCACTTGTTCTATTTATCCCTATTTAACCGTCTGCTTTACCCCGCTAGCGTCACATCGGGGTTGGTCCCTTCGAGCCTGGCTCGGCTGCGGGTACTTAGTGATCGTTATTTATGCGTGCGATGCTGCATGACGATACATACCTACGTATTACACCAATTACTTGGAACGTGTTGTATGGATCTGGCAAGTTAACGCATGTAGGTTCCTTTGAAGCGGGGATATATAAGTTATGTAAACTTACCTGGCCGGTAGCCCTGATGGGGCATTTTCAAGCTAGAACTCACTTGCTTTCCGTTGAACTGTAGCAGCACTATAGAGCTACTAGCCTTAGTCTGACGACGAGCGTTTTATCATATATCTTAGAGACATCTCGACGCGGCATGAGAAGCTTCACCTTCGAACACTGGCTTAGATGGGTTGCTCGGGTCCGACTCCCACCTTCGGTGACCATTTCTAAGACCTAGACACATGTGCCACTATAACCGCGAGGTCTCCAGGTCAATGTGGTGACGGAGGCACTGCCACATTGCGCGGGATGGGATACCCTATTGACCCTTTAAAGAATAAGACTATCATGTTGGTTACCCCCTTTTAACAACAGATCGATGTGTTATAGGGAGATGAACCATTTCAAGTTCCATTTCCATGCTAAACTGCGGCTGAGCGTTTACATTGCCGCCAACCGGTTGCCTCGGCCATACTGTACTAGTCTCTAACAATCAATGTAGCTCTTCCAACTGATGATTCCATTGCTCGGTCGATTCCTAGATGCGCTCCGAGCCAATAGTCCATACTTCTAAATATAGTTGTCCCACACGTCCGGCAGCCTGGGTAGTCCGGGTTTACGATGCCCTCCGCTTCCACCGCCGAGTTGGTCTGCTGCAATTGGAGGCCAAGCCCCTCCCCCTATTCCTCCCCGCCCTCCAGCGTTTGGGTACCAGCCTGTTCGAGGGACACATGCTCCTGAACCAGCAGCAGCAGAGGCTCCACGAACTTCGAAGAGACGGAAAAGAAACCTTTAAGGGGCTCAGACTATAGGGACCCGCAAGCCGTCTCCGAACGTATCGAAACTCCCATTATCTTCAAAACGACTCGGGATATCCATCCTGCTGGACCGAACTACTATATCTGCTCAAGTTACTACGAGGAGTATGTCCGTGGTTCTCGATACCAGAGCGAATGCAAAGGTGCAGTATTAGAAGAAGGTCGTCTCCGGGCTTGCCGCTTCGGCAAACCGCGAATGAAACGCGATCTCTTCAACTCCGCCCTCGACACGGGGACACTTGACGCAGTGATCCAGTTTATGCTACTGCGCCCTTCGTTCTCGGACTGCACGGGGCGGAACAGGGTGAAGGCACCGCCGGCATAAGATGGCGCCGGCCAAAACATAACGCTATCCCACACATGGCGGTTTGCCAGGCGTGTTACGGAGACCACATCCTTGCAATCGCGACTTCGCCGCGAACTTCGAGCCAACACATACGCAACCTGTTGAAGAGGCATGGTCTTGCGATCTGGCAGTCCCTTATATCCACAAGGAGTACAGCGTGAGAGCTGCCGACGCCGACTGAGGATCCTCCGTCCGAGAAGTCTCTGCCCGCATATCCTTTCCCACATGCTTCAAGGAGAAGAGGGTATATCTGGAGGGCAAAAGTGGTTTACCCCTGTCAACGGCCCGCAGGGCTTCCTCGTCTGCGCCGCCTCCTTCTGCGATTACGTTATCCACACTGGCCAGATCAAGTTGGGTGGTGCCGGCGACAGCTTGGCCAGGGTCCTCGGCCCCTCAGTCCGGTGCTGCTTCGGCCAGTCCAACACGTCGACGCTGGCCGCCCGCATGCTGGAGATGACCGACTACGACCCGTTCTGGAAGGGCACCGAGGCAGTCGGTCGCGAACCCATCTGTGACGCCAAGGTATCCCAACCCGGACGGCTTCGCCACCTGCGGCGCGTGCTACGCGACCGTGGCCGTACCACACGGGCAGCGAGCCTGTTCACGCCCAAGAAGGAGGTCCCGCCGGGAGCCACCTGGATCTGCAGTTTCAACCCGGCGATCCCGCGGTACAGCATGCACATGCTCAACCTCCTGGGGATGATCTACACCAAGGACCCGGGGCTCCTGGAGCGCTTCGTCAACGAGTACGCCTACATACCGCCCTGCCGCCGGGCCACGCATCTCGACGACGCCCGCTGGTTCGGCTGGGAGCAGTGCACCTCCTGCCAGGAGTGCCACCACATGTTCGCGCGGGGGACGGCGCTCGCGGGCTCCATGCCGCTACCTGACCCGCCGCCGCGTAGTCACGACGGTGCCGCGCGCGCGGCAGCTGGCCGATCCTGCAGCAGGCCGATCCTGCAGCAGGCCGATCCTGCAGCAGGCCACGCTGAACAACAGTAGCGCCGCCTCCACGTTCATGGGAAATCAGCTCGTGGGCGTCGTCGTGCCCTCCTTGTCCGTGTACCGCTACGACGTACCCGGCATCGCCTACGGGTTCCGCAACCAGCTCGAGGCCGCGGGCGCCCAGTACGGGGCGCAGGCCGCGGCGGTCGCGGCCGGGGTCGGCCGGGGTCGGCGGTGCTGTGGGGCTCGAGGTCGAGACGCTGGAGGGCAGGTGGAGGGCGATCGAGCGAGGGGCGGTGGGAGGCGCTGCAAGGGGTTGCGGACGAAGGCTTATGGCCTTTGTCTACATCCCGCTAGTTTCGGTCATAATAGTTGAGCTACTCATGGGTAATTACATAGGTACGTAGATATCTCCCCCATCGCTGCTCACATCCTTTTCTAGGTAAATGCAAATGATCAAAAGCATTTATTATCCGTGATAGAGTTACCAAGCGCTATCATTGGGCAAATACTTATTCTTCGATTCCCTTATTTCAGTTCCTGAATAAGGAAGGCTTGGCCATTTGGCCAGAGCCTGACCCCAGCGTGTGGATCTGCACCTCTCTTTATACCCATTTTATGCAGGTCCCTCCATGGAGGCCCTTAAGAGGGAGCCTGGCAGGGAATTATAGGCTAAACGCCTTTGGAGGACTTGTAAGGTAACTGCCAAATCAATGTACGTGCTTCATCACGGCATAATTAGAAGAGATCTGACGCTTGTAAGCTCTTACCGTATGAGATGAATGGACAGAATAAGTTCTGGTAGACGGTTCCTACCGTAAGGGAACGGGATACATGAGTATTTCAGGGATGGGGTCGTGTTCCTCTGTGTAAGCCTACAATAGTTAATAGTAGTGATCTCCAGTGTTCCTGGGCGTCTAGAACTTCTAAAGGCAGCCACAGTTACTCGGAACATACGATTTATTGCATGGACAATCTGGTGTAGAGATGTTGTTAGGAGATCGTGTCACTAGCCATTCCTTCGTGCGCTCAACTCCCACAACAAGTGCCCGCCAAATTTTGCCTACGACATCCAAATCCACGTATTCTGATAGAAGTCAGCGAATGCTAACGGCCACCGAGCATCACCTCATGCTTACTGTCACATATGGCGGAGGGCTGAATGGTTTGCAGGCATACGCGTCCTGTCCCGACCGTTTGACAATCTTTTGAAGAAAAGGCCGACCTGGCCTAGCCGCACGACAGACTTGATGGTACTACGACTTGTTTCACTGCCACTGCATATAGGGCGGTGTTTTCGAAGGTCCGGCATACAAAACTCGCCTTTGAGTAACAAGGAGCTGGAGTTTACAAGAACCGTGTGGTTTACTGTCCCCGCATATGCGTGTTTGGAGGGAGCCGGGCGGCGTTGTTGGCAGTCCATTGTGGGGGCGGTGGCCTCGCGCGATAATTTGATGCCATTTGGCCAGGTCGACGCACTGTTGGCGGGGGTATCGACCAGGGAAATGCTGCCCGAGCCGGTTGTCCCGTCCTACCGTCATCATAATTCTCGTCGGGCGCTGGAGACACGTCACTCGCATAGTCGGCAACCCTTCGCCTATAGGCCGCGATGCAGCAGCAGTAGATGAGCAGGATCAGAAAAAGGGCACCGACGGAGCAGCCCACGATGACACCAACAGTCCGCGGCGGCAGGCCTCCCGAATCCCACGGTCCTCGGTCCGGCGGCGGTGGAGCTTCGATCGGCGGACTGCCGCGGTCGAGCGTCACGATCGCGGTGCTTGTGGAGCCGGCGTTGGTGATGGTCTGAGTCAGCGTAACTTGACGGGGTTTGGCGACGTTGACGGTTTGGTCACCGTGCATCGGCATTTGGCTAACTGCCGTGACAAGGGTCGTGGACCCGTCCCTAGACATAATTGTCAAGGGTCTCGTTTACCGTCTTTTTTGCGACGACTTTCCTAAGTCAGCATCACCAAACCGGAGTTCTAGGAGGCAGGTCCAGGGGCCCGCGGGTCGTCTCGGAAGGGAGGAGGCGTCATCACTTTAAACAAGATTCATTTAAGCTTCGATGAGCCCCGCTGTCAGCGTACGTAGTCTCGGTATGCCGAGCAGGTGTATATTTCCCTGGGCAATATATTCCACACCAATCCAGCGAGACCCGGCTGCAGCGGCATCGTTAGAAGGGAACGTCATGCGGCAGTGCAACAGCGCGTATGACTTAGCAACGACAGCCATTGGCGACGGTTGCAGACAACGACACCTCTTCTTTTCGCCAACACCCATAACGCGCATCTGACCTTTTGCCTTCGGTCTTGGTTCATCTAGGCGTCGGCTCTAGACGCCGGTTGCGAGGAAGGCAAGCAACCTGGGTGTTCTCTTGAGTGTGACCAATAAGGCCCCAGTCGCATTTCAAAGCGGACATAACCACGAGACTGCAGCAACACCAACTCGCTTGTTAGGTTCCCTTAGGTAGGTATGCAATGCGAGGGGATTCGTCAACGAGCTCATCAGGTGGGCTGCCCCGAAAATATGCAACACGGGGCGAAAAGATTAAACCCCGAGGAAACGAGAGTGATATTACTAAGTAAAGGGGGGAGTAGCCTGAGCCGAAATTCGCACAAGAAAGTGGAGCCACGATGGGTGCCACCGGGGCGCTAAACCGCCATTTCCCACTTAGCTCCTAACGTTAGTGCTACCCGATGCCAACCCCCCGTAACCCCCCGTAACCCCGCCTCATAGCGTTGCCGCTAGTGACTCTATATGCAAGCTAAGATAGAAAAGTAGTTCATTAGGGGGGACACATGTAGTGCTGTATTCGGCCAGGGGGGTGTTTCGTGGGGACGGTGGACCCCTTCCGGCACTTTGCTGATTTGTGTCGTCATTTCTCTGCTCAATGCAACAGCAATATATACAACGCACATGCAACGCAATACGTCAAAACGGAGTTGTCGGCCACTGTAAAACTCCGTTCCAGTATATGTCACACAAGCCTGGCTTGAGACAGTGGAGGCTCAGTACATCGCCATGGGAACCAGCATCGCTTGTATCACATCAGTGGGCTTTATTTAAACTTGGTTCCTTCTCTCTTGAGAAATGTTTCGCCTCTCCTGCTTAACTCGGCATCTACCGGTGAACAAGGCATATCAACTCTACCTAGGTACTTAAGTCACGGCAAGAAGCTTATACAACAACATGGCTTCCCTTGCGCGAAGGATATTGAGCGCTGTCGTGCGCTCAGCTCACCTACACCATTTTGGTTCAGAAGTAGAGGCTGTATTCCCGATATCTACCGTCAATGATTATGACGAAGGTGGAGAACAAACACCGCTTTCGGAGCATATCCCAGCCCATCAGCTAGCAGAGACAGCTCATCATCAACTTCAGTCCGACTTCTTCGGCAAGCTACCGCTTGAGATCCGGAGACAAATCTACGAAGAGCTGTGGCGTTCAGCGGGGAATTCTCAGCACATCTTCCATGTGAACGGACGGCTCCGTCGGTGCGTCTGTGTTACGGACCACGACGCCGAAGATGAGCGGGACGACATCGTCGAGAACTTCAAGCTCGAGAAGTCGTTGACGCACGAAACATACTTCTCCAACCCGGCTCTGCACCGCCAACTCTCGTCAACCTGGACGAAGCATTGGAAGTGCGAAGAGCACATGGCGAAGCACGGCCCAAACGAGCCTGCCCCTTTCTTACCGGCACTCACAACCTGCAAGAGGATGTAAGTAGCCTACCACGCCTCAAACCTAAGCATATCCATGCTAACAGGACTAGGTACTTTGAATGCATGGAATCTATTGGCGAGCATGTCACTTTAAATTTTACGTCGCTTCAGGCGGCGCATGACTTTGCGGTGGTCCGTCGGCAGGCCCCCATCGCCAGCACTATCCGGCGCTTCAACTTCTCCTTCTACCTATCCCAGCAGGAAATCAACAAATACATGCCTTGGAACGAGTCGCAGTGGAAGCAGCTGTGGCAGACACTAGGCAGGCTAGAGAACGTGCGGCAGGTGAAGCTATGGCTCGACGGCCGCCTGGGATCCGACCAGCACGACCTACAGCTCAACGGCCCCGCGCTCTTCAAGTGCCTGGACGAGGCGCCGAAGTACAGGTTGAGCGTGAATTTGCCGACGGACGAGGATACCGAGGAGAAATTAACAGACCCCTGGGGCCCACGGTACGCCATGGATTGCTTCCAGGGCGTCGAGCTGCAATTTCGCGGAGCCCCAGCTTACCGCCCGAGCGACAAGAAGGGGGTCTGCGGTCCGACGAATAGCGCGATGCCTTCCTTGGAGGTGATGGCTTGGTATTCGATGTCCATGAACGTGTGATGCGCTACTCCGGGAGTCGGGGACAGACGATTAAACCCTATTTCGTCGAGCGTTGCTGTCGGAACTCCAACGACGATGTTGTATTACTATCCTAATTCGGCAGGCGTAATTTTTTGGCTTGGCCGACACATTGCGGTTGCCGGAGGTTCAGGAGTCCTTGGGCGGTAAGCATGGCAGCGTTGTGATATCATTGAGCAATGAAACAGTGTTTTATTATACAGCTTCTAGTCAAATTGACTTGATCTCAAGGATTTTAGATCATGCCATTGTCGT
Organism: Monosporascus sp. CRB-9-2; assembly: GCA_004155915.1. Lineage (NCBI taxonomy): Eukaryota > Fungi > Ascomycota > Sordariomycetes > Xylariales > Monosporascus > Monosporascus sp. CRB-9-2. The sequence continues at coordinate 76,635 of QJOA01002329.1, read as the reverse complement.
ATTGTGCCTCTTGAAGGGCTTCGTGCCGCAACGCATTTTGACTTTGCTTCAAATATCACTGAGTGGAGAGGCGGGTCCTACGGTAGCTACAGTATTTCCATCCTTCTCTAGGAGCCTCCATTCCCCACCTAACTGTCGCCAACTCATGAACCCACTCCACCCTTGTTACCCCCTGAGTTGCATTGAATTTGTTGTTTTCTAAGGATCCTAGCCGCTAATCTGTCTGTCAATAGGTAAATACTTGCATAGGTGGTCCATATTTGGTCAATTCCTTCAAGTCCCCTTAGATCCAAGTATAAACTTTTCGCAGGGTAAATCCTCTGTCCTTACAAGCTTCTACAGACACCTACCTAGCCCTCTCCTCACCGTCTCGCCCACTTAGCAAACCTGATTCCTAAATATGCGCCGTAACCCAGCATTTACGCCATCCGAAGATCGCTTGAATCCACCGTCGCTTGTATACAACACACTTAGAGACAGCTCGGCAACTTTCACATGCATGGAGCTAGCCCGAGACAATGTGACGCACAACTCCTTCGTACCGGGTAAGGGGTTCCGCGGTCAGCGCTGGAGCCTTCTGCTAGGGATGCTTCTAACACCCTCGTGGATGCATCATGGAGGACTCAATACTGGGGGGTAAAGGGTTTCAAATGGCGCGTTAATCCGTTTTCAGCTTTGGTTTCTGTGTAAAGCAAAATTGTATAATGCAGGTGACTTGATGGACGTCAATTCAGTCAGGCGATCCTCTTCTCCACACGTACATGCATACTACGGTCCCGACCTGCTGGGTGGAATGTATGCATGACGCTTTCATGCACTTTCCGGATTGAGATGCCACAGGCGCTTTCAGACCTCCAACACGTCGGTGATCTCGATGCGGTGACAGGACGGCCACACATGTAGTGTAGCTGGAGCGCAGGCATTTTCTGCCGGCAACAGCCGGTGCATTCTCTTCAAATCAGGTGTTAACAAGCCAGATGCTCCCTCCGACGATCCTCAGCCCTAAAGCAGTCATGGTTGCTGATGAGTAATACGTTCGAGACAACCTACATTTCACGCGCTCGGCTGTTGTTCATCTCTTGGGAATTCAGGCCAAAACTCCATGTGGACTGCTATCGGGCAGTGAAACTCTGGAGATTCAGAGAAACATTTTGCTCGCCAACAAGGCTATCTAACGCACATCGCTCCTTCTGCAACAATTGGACGATGCGTGCAGCTATGATCCTCCGAAGGAGCCTCGATTACTACATCGCGATGCTGGGGCAGCTTGTGGCGTCTGGGAGGCACCCGAAACGACGGGGGGAGCGAGGGCGGCATCTCCCGCATCAGCGGAAATCCCAGGTGTTTAGCGAGTTGAAGCTAGGGTCCATAACATGCCATCCTTGCGCCCCGAGCTGCCGAAAATCGCGTCCGGGTGTGTAACCGCTGCCTGGAAGGGATATACCTAGGCAAAGAAGATATGCGACAGCTACAGTATAGCTAGCTCCTAACCTACTAGTATGAGTGTGGTAAGTAGCTAGAAGCCAAAGTAAGCGGCACCGCCCTAATCACTGGCGGATTAGGGATTGAGCGCCTGGTGTATTTTGCTACTACCTTGTGAGTGGGATTCCGCAACTTTCTTAAGGCTATCTGGCATCGATCCATCGTGCCGGATACTACCCAAAGCGTAAAGATTTTCCCAAATCCAACCAATGCCATTGGCTGGTCCAGTAGGCAGTATCGCTTCTGCATCCGTCACTCAGGGAACGAACGTATAAGTGCAGCTTACTGACAGGGAAGCCCCTGTCGATCGCGAGCTGCCATACTGGATGTACGGTATCTCTGTACATTGGTAGAAATCATCAAGAACCACAAGCCTGCGCTCGGTAAAACTAATCAGCCAAAGTTACTATGAGCCTCTTCTATAATACATTTACGTATATGGATAAATGGTGCATGGTATCCTGCTGGGGGTATGCTGTGAGGGTCTCCGAATGATCTGAAGAGGTGTATGATCAATAGGTGACGGCCTTTCGTGATCTCTGGTGGCAGCGATCAGAGCCTCATTGTTTCAGCCGTTATTTATCAACGAGGAACGCACCCATACAGGCTCAGTACTGTCGTAAGAGAGAAGGCGTAGCCAGGTGTAAAGCTGGTAGCGGTTGGACCGGAGTATGCGCGAACATGAGCTACACGCGACAGACACTTTGACGATCCCGAAGACCCTGTTGATCAGTTGGTGAAGTCGCCTTGGTCGCCCAAGAGCCGCCTCAGATCAACCCCACAGTAAGTCGGAAGCTCATGTCGGGCAATTACCTTGTCTTCAAAAGCTTAAGGTGCATAGACCCGAGGGATGGGGATGTAAGTAGTTTCCGAGTTCGTAAGTGGTGGCTTTGAAATGCGAATTTCGCAAAACATCTTCCTGGGTCTTCGGTGGCCAATCCCTGTCGCCTTATACCGGGTCTATGCGTTAAAGTGCATTGATGCAAGATATGAAGTGTTGTACAACTCCTTAGCATCGAATTTTCGTTTAAATGGATATTGAGCGTTAAGGGGCTGTGAAGTTATATATAGGAAGGTATGGCGCATAGCTTTATTCGCTTTCTAAACATAGTCACATATTAGCTAAAAGCCAATGGACCGGAGTTAGTATCTTGCATTCTGTCCCTTATTCACCCGATTAGCCCGTGAGTAGCTTTATTCCCCGATATCTTGCTGCCCAAATGGTGCGCTTACCCCTATTTAGCCATACACTTTGTCCTTAGCCTTGCTGTGTTTACGAAGTGGCATGTGTGTTCGCAGTCTCTGTATGTCAAGGTCAGGATTAGGACCTATCATTACCAGCAATAGCATCATAAGCTGCTCAAAATGCTTGTCTGTAGTTTGCGGAAACGCGAAGATAACCCGATCAACAGTCATGCTCCCGGACTCTGTATTGGCATGAGCTTTTGAAGCCGGCGCTTCTCTAACCTGGACGGGTTGCGGAAGTTCCTCTTATGACCCCTCAAAGCTTTATGGCATGGTCAAGAGATAGTTTGGGAACCTTCGCGCCATGATGACGTAATCGAAAGGCTTAAGGCCAATGGCATAAAAATAGGGCAACTCCAAAGGGGTTGCCGCCTTTTACTGGCATTCTAAGTGCTAGTAGTTCCTGGTCGGCTGGTTTTTCAGGATTGATCGAGCCTCCCTGCGGAACAAAGTCTTCAAATTACCCCGATCTTCAGACTGCCACCGAACGGCTTGGAATACATGCTCAATCCTGGGCTCGCAACCGGACTGAAGGAGGTAATGTACCAGTTGTAACGAAAGCAGACCCCGTTGAATATCCTGGGACAAGAGGAAATCTTGTCCGCGCCGTTTTTTGCTTTCGAGAATAGTTGCGGTGGCTAGCAAGTCGGGGGTGTACAAGATGCGTATACTCTGATTGAATCAACCGGGGTAATTCAAGGCTACTATCTCCCGTCACGGCCGTCCTAGCGATGTTGGAAAAAGGGAAGTGGGCGGTTATGCCCATCCTTATTTGCCCACGGAACAGATGTACCGCCACCCGAGTGTCACTCCACGACATAGCTCCGGCTACTGCCTCCACGGAACGCCAGCGCTTGAGACCAAGCTTCGTCCCGGCTTCAAGGAGGTATCCGCTACATTCCTACCATTGACACTGAGTATTACACCTTCTTACAGTGCTAAGTCAAGGAAATTTATGATCTCTTCACGATCCCGCGGGTTAGTGAACTTTTCGAGCACCGGAGCTAGGAACCGAGAATGCCATCAAACGGCGTCTCTTTACATGCCTCGAATCAAAGTAAGCCCCGTGTTCTAGGATCCAATGAGCCACTGACTCCTGCTCAAGCAAAACGGCTGCACGGAGGAGATCGCGGTGGACAGGGAACAGTGTGCCATCATCAGCCGATTCTTCGACCGGCCGAAGAAGCAACCGTCCACTCACAAGTAACTGTAGAACCTCGATGCGACCAAATCTTACCGCGCTTAGTCCTGGGCTCATCGTAGAACGCCAAGCAAGTCCAGTAATCGCGTCCGGTAAGTGCTTCTCCCAAACTGCGACGACTTGCCTTACCATTGCGACGTCTTGGGAGGTCTTGACCACCCAGAGGAGATTGGGGATTGAGATTTGACTTATCGTGGTGCCCTGGAGGTAATATGGGTATCGCATATGATATCTGACATCCAGCGCAGTAAGATTCTCACCACCGAAGGAATTTTGAAGTCTCCTACAAGTGAGGGAAAGGGCGGCAATGGTATGCGACTCCTCGGCGTATCTATGAATGACCAGTAGGAGCTCATCCGGCATTGAAGCTACGCTTCACATGGTAACTAACAGGTTTTCCGGAACTAAAGGATCTACGAATTGGGAACTTTTCCGCTTTACAGACTTTATGGGCGGACTAGTGAGATGTGTAGCCCTTCATCCGCATCCCCTGCCGCACACTATATACGAGGGAATACAAGCCGAGTGTTAAGAGACAACACTCCCCGGTTCGTATCAGTCTTCAGAGCAATGCTTTCCAAGCTAACCGTCGAAAGGCAGCTCCGCGTTAGCGTGTCATAATGACAGCAGTTCAAGATCAGAATCATCAACAAGGCAACGGACGATCATGTGTCCACACCATAAAATAATCATGCGAAAATATTGGCGCCGCTGAACAGAGAACAAGATTTGGGTGGGAATACCTCAGCTGAACGCCACTCAGCTAGGTGAAAGGGCGCAAGCCAATTGAACCCTTGCGGAGCAAATGTCCGCAGCGAAGATGACAAAAAGCTAGCTACGAGGCCGTACAAGTTTGGTCTAAGCTGATTTTGCTGTCTTGAATACCCCCCACCCCCCAAAGCTCTTGACGGGCCAGAAGCGTTGTGAGCCATCCACTGCCATTCCATGGCCACGTAACCAACGGCACACAGAAGATCTGCGATAATTACTGCAGTTAATAATACCCTTAACATTGGATGTCAGAAATCCAGCGTATTCTCACTCTGTCAAAGATCGGCCGTTACTAGCCCCCTATCTCCTGGGCGCCAAGCCGTATATCGGCTGTAGATGGTGAAAATGGCCGTGCATCCTTCCCCTGAACAACATATATGACCGAAAGTGCATATCAGACCATGGAGCTGACCACGGGTAGTCGGTTTTATGGTACAAATTCCTTCGTTGGTCTGTTACACCTTCACTGCCGAAGCTTTTCAATACGAAGCAATTCTGACCTTAGTGGCCATCACGGGCTAATATGACTTGGCGCCTTAAGCTTAGGGGATCTCAAATGATCGATCTTAGGCTGAGTTGGTCCAAATAATACTGTGCAAAAACACGACCTGCGATAAGTGCGTACTCCAAGAACGCCATCAGGTAATTTCAAGCAACAGTCTGTCCAGCCCAGTCGTCTGTTGGCAAGTAGAAGTCTTGACGTGTAATAGTCCTGTTTCCCAATGCATTATGCGCATCGAATCCACAATTACAGGACAGACAGAATCAGTTCGATACCCGGACGATGTCAAAATCATATTTGCCGGGAGGCATAGTCGGAGTACGCCAGATCATATGACAGGCAGCAGACCGTCTAAAATAGACGACACTTTCCACATTGCGCTGGACAGGTTGACGCAATGGCTTACGAGTATGATTCTGCGTCGGCCCTGGAAGCGGCTAGGAGCTTAACGCCCGAGGTTAGCCGGGAACATACCACACCCCAAGTTTCTCAGCCACGCATTTCAGCCGTTGTCAAGCAGACATCAGAGGTTTTGGAACATCCAAAGAACAGCAAAGGAAGACACCCGGACACTGGGTCCCACTGTTAGGACCTTCTAGTTCATAGTTTTGATAGCTGTGGCCGTCTTGGCTGCCGGGATAGGTGCTGAAGTTGCAGTAGCTCTAGCCACTCACAGTGAAAGGCGAATATGCACGACTTATTACAACAACCTTTCCTTGAGGGGCAGTAACTCATTCAGAGAAGTAACAGCATAGAAGACGACTAGTCAAGCCACACCGTCAAGCCACTCCTATTATCTTCACTCGAGAGCGTAAGACCTTGAAGAAAGACCATGGGGGGTTGTGAAGGATCACGACTGGTGCGAGTGGGGCAAGGGTATTGTGAGTTCCACGTACTTCATCGGGAAGGCTTCATTTCCGAAGTAGGTTTAGTTGTCTCTCTATCTTGGAATATATGATCTATGGCCATAGGCGCAAGCGACCAAGAGAAATACCTCGCAACTATATTCGAGGCGCTTGCATCACCATGGTTTCCAAGGCGTACAATATGTGTCAGTTTCTAGGCCCTGGTTATCAGTATGCCCCGAACTGTGTTGTGCATTGCGAGCGCATCACCCCAAGTGGTTGCTAACTGGTCAGGAAAAGCATTCACCAATGGACGTTCGGGGGTGAGAGTAGAGACTAGGTAGCTGAAGGGCCGGGCGTCAGTGTATTGTGGAGCGCTTAGATTCCTGATGTGATTTGAGCCACGGATGGCTTCTAAGTGGTAAACCGAAATGGGTGAAATAGCCTCGCCGGGCCACGGCGATGGCCCAGAAAGAAAGGGACGAAGGTGCTACGGGAATTGTCCAGCGTCGTTACAACCTTCTTGCGCATCGGAGAGAAGCCCACGCTTCGGTCTGAAGTTAAAGGGATGCCGGAAATAGTTCTCCTTATAATAAGTGGGTCGACCTGGACATATATGCTTCAGGGGTAATGCGACCATCAACGATATTATACTCCATGATTTTGTCCCGGTGCCCGCTCTAACCGTAACGTCCGGCTAACTTAAGGCGACCACCCCATCAACGGGCCACCTCCTCAGCGGGCCACCATTTCCACATACAAAATCGCCAAAATCACTATATTTTCATTAACTCTTTAAAATATCACGAAAAACTGGAAAAATATGAGGTCTTCGGTATAATAATTGATTTTAAAAGCTTTATCCATTAAAAATAAATAGAAAATTCTAATAATTACGTAATATTTCTTTTAACTTTTTTTATTCGAAAACATTTCTTACTATATATTTTCTACCCCTTAGAAAAAAAAAACATACCCTTTTTAATATTAAAGATATAAAAAAGATATTTTATATATAATTACTTACGTTAAAAGGCTATATAATTCAGGTTCCCGTTTTTAAATATCTTAATTAAATAAAAAGATATATTATAATAAAGAAAAATGGAGGAAAAGTGGAGCAATTTTTATATGGGGAAAATGATACTACTAATTAAAATGTTAATAATACAACGGATATTAAAGATAAAGAAGTAATTCTTTAAATCCTTATTAAATAATAAATAATCTTAAATCGTAAAAAAACCCTGTATTTTTACCTATTTTTATTACGTACTTATTTGCAAATAAACCTAGTTATTCGATCTTAACAATTTGCCATACAATTTATATGGGAAACTGTTAACGTTTTATTTTCGTAACTTTAACCTTAATTTTTTTAATATAAATATTAGTAATTTTAAAGAAAACTTTATAAGCCGCGTTATTTAAGGGCCTTATTTATTATCCCGTTGGCAGCTTTTTAATATCTATTTTTCTTAATTAATTAGAAATATACAGTTTTGTTGATTTTGTATGGGAATTGGTGGCCCGTTGGGGGGGTGGCCCGTTCATGGGGTAGTTGCCTTAGACGTTGGAAGGTGATATTCTTACTATGCCGCTTGCATAAGGAATTTACCAATTGCGTCGCCAAGCCGGTGCGGCGGGTATACTGCGTCGTTTAACGGTGAGAATGGCTTCCGAGCGCGGCATGCGGCGGAAGCATCAGAACTAGTACCTTCTTTATGTCGATTATAAAACTAGACTCTTTATTTGATATTAAGCTAGCCGAACAGTACGCTCGGCTGCTGGCAGAGTTAAAAGCAACGCAATCCACTCCACTAAGCACCCCGGTGGAATGGATTGCAGCATATCCACCGGCCCTTAATTTTAATGGATGGAAATAGCAATTTTCCCAAATGGATGGCCACGCGGTAAACGTATGGACGTCGAAAAGGTACGTCGTTTTATTAATATTTTATATAAAAAATTATGTACTTTATTACTTGCCAAATTACCTTATACTGCGTACCGTATCGCCCTATACCGCGTCGGTTCCACTTTTATACCGTTATAGCCTGTACGTTCAGGACGCCACAGCCCACTTATTATGGACATTATGGCCATCGTGATAGCTTTAAATGGATTGATGTCCATAATCAGCTGGGCCAGGTGGATGGATTGCGCGCCAAGGTTGCGCAATCGCGTGGCCACGCAATGGATCAGGTTGCATTGCTTTCAACTCTGGCTGCTGGTACCGGAAGAGTCTCGGGAATCCGGACCGTATGCCCGCTGTGTCGTGCACTGGGGTCGCTGCTTTGTGTCTCTTCAAATTAATCACTCTGCCTTATAAGTGAGATGATATATGGCAGATGTGAATTTGACGATCCCGAGTTATGGCCTGAGCATAGGCCTACGCGTCTGAGGTAAGGGGGTTCAGCACACTTCTTGTCTGGAATATGCTCTAGAGGTCGCATTACCATAATATGTGTCGAAGGCAGGTGGATACCCCTTGGATTTCCATATTAGTGGCAGGCATGAATGTTTGGGAACTATGCAACTGTATGTACACAAAAATATGGGTCGTCTGTTTGCCACTATTCTAACCCATATTCCAGCGATAAGAGTATGTAACGCCAGATATAAAGCGGATAATGATGATATTTACTGTTGGAATAGCCTTATCGAAGATTTCGGATACCCAGAGCAATGGAGCAATGCTTTGTGTCCAGGATGCAGTCAATAGATGAGGAAGATCGTCGCGCCTTGCCACACGGCTTTTCAAACCTGCCGCGAGCGTAAGTTGACATCGTGTACTTCGATTGCGGCTGCAGTTCATCTTATATACAGGACTTGATTCGATCCCGAAACTGAGGTTGACGGCCTTATTTTAGTGTCATTTTACAGCTTTACGACTTCGCTCAGATGCATGGAGAAACAAGACGGTTACACAATATCCTTTTATCAGATATGTTGTTTCTGAAGTTTCCAGCTAATTATATTATTCCTCCTCCTTTGTACCTTAGTATGCCACTTTGTGTCTCATTTTATATAGTCTCCCCCTATAATTATTATGAAACTACCGAAGTGGGAGAGCCTGATAGAGTGATAGAATTCTATGTTGACAAAGAATAGAACTCAGCTGTCCTGTAACAACTTCTATGGGTTTTGCTTTCCCTTAGAGCGTCCTTTACAAGACGTTGAGTTCCTCTCCATAACCACCCCCCTTTACCCTGGCTGCTGATTCTATCATGGAACACAATTAGGACCGTGGTCTATGACCGAAAGTCGAATCGTCCATAGCGGGGTAGCATTCCCAGTCAAAGTCGAAGCCGAAGTCCGTTCCATTGGGCAAAGAATTTGGAAAGTCGGTTTGTAGGCTCGAGAGGGGTTGACATGGAAGAGTTACTAGCCCCGGTTGAGATGCATCGAATTCGACTGCTGCATGACGCTCGTCGGACTCCAGCGCGGCGTGTGATTGTGTCGCAAGGGGTCCTGTCGCTACGCGATTCTCCTCCGACAACACAACCGATTGCGAGAATGGCGGCTGGGCTGCCTCAGCGCGCTCACCGGGGAGCAATTCATTAGCGTCAGGCTGTGGAGGGGAGATCGCGATGCTGCTTCCGATAGCTGAGTCATGGGCGCCATTCCGACGTGGTGGATGTATTCGTGGCCTCGAAGTCCTAATGGTCTGGTATACTCTCTCAAAGACATCCAAGTTCACTGCTGTCACGTGTTGGGCTATCTCAGATCCGTAGATTGTCCGTAAGTCTTCTGGAAGACAGTTGTCGATAGCTTGGGCCAGGGCCATAGGCGCCTGTGCGAGAAACAGCTCTCTCAAGAGATTGACATCTTGGGAAACAGTAGCATCCAGATATGGACTGACGGGGAGAGGATCGCCAGGAAAGAGAATTCCGAAAATGGCGTTCCAGTTTTCTCGGTGCGTTTTGAACGCACTCCTCTTCCTCAACTGCTCGACCTGTCCTCTCGTAGCGTATATAAACTTCACTGGCGTCACAATAGAGCAGTTTTGCCTCCTCACGTGCATGTCTTTGAGTTCCTCACTCTCAAACTCGCAGAAACATATTGAGCAATAGATAGGGCAGAGATGGCGTCTCGTAATGTGTTGTTTGACACGAGAGGGATTCTCGTAATCAGCCAATCCACAGGCACGAAATATTTCCGGGTAGCGCTTATAGAACGGACACGCAAGACGGCGCCTTAGCTCACCAGGGATTGGCAATCTTTTTCTTTTGTAAGGTCTGGATTGGTCGTCATCGCCACCCTCTCCTTCAGCTCCACCATCACTCCCTACACCAGAGATCCGAGAAAACTTCTGCTTTCTTCTTTGCTCCCCCTGCGTAGAACTATCGCCACCTCCAGCTTGATGGTGTTCGTTCTGCGCCTCCTGGGACGCGTCGGTGGCATATGGATTAGCAGCTGAGTAAGGCATCACACAGCAGAGCACGGCCGATTCTAGAAGCCGCGAATAAGCCTGCTTGACTCTTGCGAGATGCAACCCAGTTGGGTCCCAGGATGGCCAATATCGTGATCCCCCAATCTCGAACATAGATTCCGAGTCGCTGAATATATCGGACTGATCGGATGTTTGATCGCTATATCGACTCATGCCAATGGATGCTTCGGTTTCAAGACTAACTGTCGACGCGTATATTTCATTGCCGAGGCATACTGGAGTGTCTTGCGTGCTTATTGAAACTCTAGCAGTGCCCATGTCTCTGGCATTTGGCTGCCGACTTGAACCATTGGGCGGGAAGTCTTCATTCTCATATGAAGGGTTTCCGGACCCATATCCTGATGACAGCAATGGAAAATCGCCGGCCAAAAGACTTCCAGTGACAGCCTTTCTTGTTGAACTATAATCCTTGTTTAGATATTGGAGCATAATATCCGGTTTCCCTATCGCCTCATCGCCACAAGAAGTGGAAGCTGCGATGGGTTCCCGATGTATGCTGGCTTGCTGCTGGTCTGGACCCGTTTTCGTTTTGCATTTCTCGGTACATCCATGATGCGCACAAAACGAACATAGCTCTTCAATATCTAGGTGACTACCCCGAGACAGATCTGTGAGAGTGTCATACCCACTGTCATCGAGGCTAGGGGTTTTCCAACTTATCGCTGGCAATGGATCTCGGGGAGAAATAAGGTGACTGTCAGGGATGTTGCGACTTATCACTGGCAATGTTAGATCTGAGAAAGAAATATAGGTAAGATCTGGGGGGGTAGGAAAGGGAAGGTCAGATGCGTTGCAAAAGAGCCCAACACCTGTTATATCAAATTCGACATTTGGCCTGTCGCAATTGCTGTTGGTCGAAGTGTTATCCATTGAATAAAGTGTTCGACAGTAATCACAATGCTGGGATCAATTATTAGACCATATCGGTGATCTGGCTAAGTCTGTGGTTATAAACTGGGGGATGCGTGGACTTTATGCTGTAATTGGTTCTTTTTGACCATCGGTGTTACGGATTTTGAAATTATCTGTAAAGCAATGCCATTAACTCTCCAGCACAAGTGTGCTGGACTGGCTTGAGCTTCCGTGCTGGGCGTCAATGAGTATCATTTGCTCAAGCAGGCTGTATGCACGCACAGACTGGGCCCGAGCCACAGGGTGAAGCAATGGGCTTGCATCCGGTTTTCTTGGCATTTGGATTCCATAGAGGGTTTCCAGAGACAGCTGAGGTGCTCTGAGAATTACGATTGGATAACGGGGCCTAGCTACGAGTCAGAGTTAATCATTTATCATGACTATAACGACTGGTGACTACTCTAGTTTCGTCAGGAGTTTCCCGCTCAACTCTGGTAAGCATTGAATACCTTATACCATGCTATATTATTCGTGCATGCTTCAGCATTCCTGTATAGTCCTATATCGCGCTTTTTGAATTAACATGGATCTCACTCATGTCAGAAAGGAGAATTAAAAAAAAAAAAGACGCCATAAAGCTTCTGGTATCTTTCTCCTCGAGGCATTCGTTGCAGATTATTAAGATTCTATGGGTGGTCCTCATCCTAATGTCGTCCCGATGGTCAGCGAGCATTCTAGCCATTTTAAGGCTAAGGCGAGTTCCAAGAGGGGCGTAAAATCCGTTGTTGTCCGGCGCGTACTCAACAACAATATCATGCTTGGATTCGTCGTTAATAATAGGATGTCACTCCCTGTGGACTTTCGAGGAACGATACGTGGTCTCCTAAGCAACTAATTTCGATTTTGCGGGACTCTGACATGACACACTGAAGCATATGTGGCTGAAGAAGAAGGATATTATCAGGTTGACCTCCAAGAGGTCCTATCCAGAGACTCAAGGTAATGATACCTCCTTAAATACACATGAAAACAGCTGCGGCTGAGAGAAAGCTGTACAGAACGCATAAAGTAATCTCCACTAGTAGAAAAGCCAACTAAGCCAAGGCTCAACTAAGGACCTAGTGTTCAGCTGGGTCTGACAGGTTTTGTACTCCAAATTGTGTCCACTCAAATGCGGCTTATCGAGGATGTAGGTAGACCTTAATTTTCCATCACAGGACTCGGATCCAGTAGAGTCAATGCAACATTACTCGCTGTTGCTTCCGTCGAGAAAGATGAGAGCAACCAGTACTCCGCGGCAACAGCTCTGTCCAGTGTATCTGTTGTTGCGTGATGTTGTCTTCGACGAGAATACTCTGCTAGGTGCGGCTTCCAATTTATATTGTCGAGGTGGGTAGTACCTGGCGTGATACCTCTTGTATCTCGCATATTTATAGGATTGTCAGAGTAATTCAGATATGATTATTCGTTCATCCAGCTCTTTGTAAAAACATTTCATTCCGTTGCTAGTTAATATACCTCTTTAACGCTTTAAAGCATTTATAACGTTAATCGTTAAATTCTAACACTTTTTAAAACTATAGCTTATTATTTTACCTTTTTTCGATATGTCAGATAACTGTTAATATTAGGGGTTCTAAGATAGAACGCCACGAAGATTACCTGTGGCTTAGGTGGGGACTACACAAGCCACATCTATAAGTAATAAGCTCCGACCGCCATGGTCCAAGAACTCCATGATTAATATAATAATAATACCCGTTTTAATCTTAATACTAAATATATGTGTTATAACCAACCAAGCTTGGCTTATTAGCAGACGGTCGGAGGTTAAGAAGATTGTTTCCGATACAAAACTTTAGGTTACGTAATATGGATCCGAATAAATCCCCGGATCTAAGGGGATATTGTCAGATATAGGGGACATCAGTTGTGTTCTTGTATTAGGCTAACTGCGTGTCCTGTAGGATACGTTCAGCTTTTTGGTAGTCTAGCCACGGAACATGTATGTGCCGATCAATAGGTGACCTTTCCGTTTATGGGGTGCGCTACGCACCCCCTAGCTAGCTGACATACCCCTTTAACGCCTTAAAGTATTTATGGCGTTAATCGTCATACTTCGTTACTTCCTAAAGCTACAGCTATCCATTCCACCTTTCCTCCGGCAATTAACTTTTTCTAATTAGCTAATTTTTCGTTTAAAATCTTTTTTAAAGCTTTCCTCCGTCGATCCAGAACTTTTATAATATTTATTAATTTTAATTATTTTTTAAAATGTTTAAAGGTTTTTCGTAATAAAGTTTTAATTAATTTATTAATTAATATATCGCTCGTAAGCATATAATTTATTTTAATTAAGTCCTTTTTTATTACTTTTCGTAATTAATAATTATATATATTTATATATTATAATTTCGTTTTTAATAAAGTTACGTTAACGTTAATTAACCGTATTATTTATTAATTATTATATTATATATTTAACGGTTTTATAATTAAATTAATTTTTAATTTTTTAATTAATTAAAAATTAAATAAAGTTTTTTTTTAATAACTTATATAAAAAATAATAATTCTGTTTCGGTTATAAAAATAATTATTATATTTTATTTATTCGTTTATTTTTTTATTATTTTTTTAAATAATTTTATAACGTATATTTAAAAACTCTTTTAATTAATCGTATTATTTACGAAAAAAGCGTTATTTTAAATATTTAATAAATTTTTATTACCGAATTATAACGTTAACGTTTTAATACCGATTAGGTATAATATAATTTAATTTGTTATTTCATAATATACGTTATTAAGGTTTAAATTAAATAATATAAATTTAAATATTATAAATAATATATCGGGTCGCATATTAATTATAACGTATAAAATAAAACCGATTTTTTTTTGGTATTTATTAATAAAGCTTAAATAAATTAAGTTAAAATTTAACAATAATTCGATTTTTATTATGGATATTTTTAAAAAATTATTTAGATTTTCTTTAAGGATTAAATTAATTAACTTATTTATAAAATTAAATTAAAATAATTAAATTTTTTTATTCGGTTTATTTTTTATTATTTTAATACCGAAAAATTATTATAAATTCTTATTTTTTATAAAGGTATACCGTTTTTATATTTATTATATTAATTAATTAATAAGGCCTTAATTTTCTTTACAATATACTATAATAATATTATTTACGAAAAAAAAATACCTTTTAATAAATAAAATAATAAAATTCGTTAAAAATAAAGCTAAATTTTAAATTTTTTAAAATATTAATAAAATCCTTTTATTATAATAAAAATAATTCCTTTAATTTATATAATACCTTTTTAAATAAAAATATTTTATTACAGTATAAATAATTTAAAAATATTTTTATATATATTTCGTAAAATAAATTTATATTAACGAAAACGTTTATAACATTATATTATTTAAACTTTAAGTTAAATTTTACCGTAATAATAATTAAAATTTGAAATAATTTTTTCGTAAATATAAATACGTATATATTACCGTAAACGTTTTTAAATTATTAATTATTTCGTATAACGAAATAAATTTTACATTTTTATAACTAACCATATTTATTAAATTTATAAATATATATTTATATATATTTTAAACCTTATTTGTTTTAATAAAAAATTAATTTATAATTTTTAAAACTATATTTTTTTATAACTTTATAAATAAACCTTTTCGGCTTCCTTAAATATTTCCCCTAAAAGGTATATATTTAATTTTTTATAACTTTACGGCGATAACGGTAAATTTCGTTTATATATCCGGCTTTATAACCTAAGTACCGTATATATTATTATAAAACCTTTTTAATTATAATAACGTATATTTCGGGTTTTTAATTTCTTTAAATTTCCGCAGTTTACCGGCCGGTTATTACGTATATTTACAAAATAAATTATTCGTCTTATATTAAATACAACCTTTTATACTTTATAATTAACTTTAGCAACATTTCTATAATACGGAACGTACGGGAAAATAATTTCGACCCGTAAAATACTTTCGTTTTTTATTATTATCCTGGATTAAATAATATAACAAAAACCTAAAATTATCTTTTATTTTTTCCATCGGCGTAATAATCGTAATAATTATTAAAGCAAACGTTAATAACGGTAATAATTTAAAAAACGGAAATAATTCGAATATAACGGTTGTATAAAAGTAATTAATTTTATATAAACAGGTTTATTTTTTTTTATCCCGTACGTCTTTTTTGATATTTATACTGCTTTAAAACCATTTTTTTGTCCAGCCGGTAATTAAATTATTCCGTTTAGGTTTTTATTTTCCTTTTGTATATAAATTAAATAGCCATTAACTTAATTAAGTATTTTTACCTATTAAAATAATTTTTACAGTTTATTTTCCGTAATATAAAAAAGGTTATTTTTAGAGTTTTTAATATTACTTAAAAAGGTAACCTTTTTATTAAATTAAACGGTTCGAATAATAATTATCTTATTCGTTAACGGGTTTTAAATCTCGTAAATATTAATTAATCGATAACTGATAAAAAAATTAATTTATATTTTAAAATTTAACTTTTAAAATTTTTATTTTTTATTTATAACGGTAATTATTATAATATAAACTATATAGCTATAAATTTATAAATAAACTTTTTAAAGTTTCCGATCAAATATTATAACGCCGTTTTTATACGTTAAGTAAATATAATAAACCTTATATAAGGTTTACTAAAAAAAAGCGTATTTAAAGGTATAATTATACAAATATATTATTATTTTAAAAATATATATAATCAAAAATACGGATAACTTAACGCCACTTCGTATCGTAATCGTTTTTTCTTTAATTATACCCCTGAAACGTTTTATATCCCCGTTTTAAACCTATATATATAATATTAAAAACTTAAATTTAATGCTAAAAGGAAACGATTAAAATATATTTCGGAATTAATAATTTTTTAAAATTGCGTTATCATATTTAATTATTTATAAAAAAACCTTATTTTAATTTTTTAAAACTTTTAAAAATTATTAAAACTTTATAATAAATATATCTTATTTTCGGTTTTTAAGGTAAATATCCCAGATAAATCCTATATATTTATCGGTAATAAATATAACGTATCTATACCTTTCCGGGTTTTTTTCGAAATTTATAAAATCGATAATAATTTTTTATCTTAATTAGGATACTTTTTTCCGTAATTTATAACGTATTTATTTCTTGGTTTTCGCTTTATTATATACTTAATATTCGATTATTATAAAATCCTTTAAACGTATTCCCTTTATATAAAATTATAATTAAACGATTACTTTCGGGCTTAAATAATTTAATTTTAAATATTATATAATACCGTTACCTATATATAAAAATTTTTTCGTTTATAAATTAATATTTCGTTTATAAATAACAAAAATTATATAAATAATTATTACGTTAATATTTTCGATAACGAATTAATTAAACTTATTTATTAACGTAACAATTACCTAATTATATTTATTTCGAATAAAATTATTAATTCTTTAATTATTTTATTAATAACCTTTTTTTTTTAAAATTATCGAAATAATATTAAGTTATATGTAAACTTTTCGTAATAAATTACGTCGTATAATCGTAACGCTTTCGTACCGTTAAAACTTCGAAATAATATATTAACTTTTCCGGATCTTTTAATCGGAACAAAATTATTATTTACGTATATTTTATTACTTTATACGGTTAGTTTAAAATTTAAAAACTTATTAATAAAGTTAAAAATATATATCACTAATCCTAAATTTAAAATAATTTTTTTTTAAAAAATAAAATAAAACGTTTATTACGTTACGTTAATCGGAAATTAAAAAACATACTAAAACTCGTTTTATTTTTTTTAAAAGTTAATTTATTTTTTATATAATTAATTTATTTATAATTTTTAATAAGCGGTTAATTTTTTTTAAAAAAAATTAATTAAAAGTAATCCGTTTTTTAATTATAATTTCCATTATTTTATTAAATTTAAATTTTATTAAAGCTTTATTAAAAAACGTATAATAGTATTAAGTTAACTTATATAAAATATTTAAACATATTTTATAACGAATACTTTATACGTCCGATTTTTGGCGTTTTCGCTTATTAATATTTTGATTCGAATATAAGCTTTTACGGCTATTTGGTTTCGACCTTTATCCAAAGGCCTTATTACGCGGTTGGACGTTAATAAACTTAAAATTATTTTAATTAAGATCGTTTTATTTAAATAAATCCGTAAAAGTTTCGTAAAATGTCGAAAACGATCTTTTAATATTTTATAATATAAATAATTAATAATTTTAGGCCTAATAATCTAAAAAGTTAATAACCGCTTTTTAATAATTAATCGTACCGTTTTTAATTTCGGCCTTTTTTATTATTTGGAAAAAATTTTTTAAGATTTTATAAAAAAAGTTACGGTTATATATAAGTTATTAACTTATTTAATTATCGTATTCGTTTCTAGGACTTTATATCGTTACCTTATAACTATAATCTTTTATTATTTCCCAATTTATTTGTTTAACTTTTTAATAAATTTTAAAACTTACTTTATTATTTCGCGGTATTTCTGTTAAATGTTAATTATAAGCCTATTGTTGTATACTTTACCAGATTTAGCCAGCATAATGTACCATTTTCGTAAGTTCTTTCCTAGGAAAAGATTCGTTTATTTAACCGTTAAAAATATAAATTCCAAAATTTATTTCGTCAAGTTATTAATATTCTTGCAGAAAGTATCGTATTTCCGATTTTTATAAATATATACCGTATATTCCTAATTATAAACTTATTTACTTTCGGTCGTTATCTTAACGATATTCGTTAATTAACTTATAAAATCAATTTTTTCGATAATTTTTGTAAAGAATAAAATATTAATTCGCATTAAAAAACGGATTCGTTTTTTTAGGTAAAAGGCTATATCGGGTTTTATAGGTTTAATAGGTTACGAACGTAATTAATTAAAATCGATATAATCCCAGATTTTAAAAACATATATCCTAAACTGGAATTTTTCTTTAACATAATCCCAATCCTTAACTTCTTTATAAATAATAAAGAACGTCGATAATACGGTCGCCATTATAATTAATAAAGTATATAAATAATTATTATTAATATATAGCCTATATCGTTTTAGCAACAGTTGATTAATTAATATATATCGCTAATTAAGCAAATAAGATTTTTAATTGTTAAATATAAAAAATATTAGTTATATTCTTGTATTAGGCTAACTACATATCCTGTAAGACACGTTCAGCTTCTTGGTAATCTAGCTACGGAACATGTATATGCCGATCAGTAGGTAATCTTTCCGTTTATGGGGTGCGTTACGCACCCCCCAGCCAGCTGACAGATATATACATTTAAAAGGTATAAATCCGAAAAAATAAACGGATTTAAACGGATCTTAATTAAAATATATACGTTCGTTATTTTTATAACTAAAATAATATCAGCTTATAATTATAATTTAATTATTTAAATTATTTACGGTTATTTATTATTATTAAACGTAATTATTATTTTATTATTTAAATTTTTACAATATTATTATTAATATAAACCGTATAAGTAAGTTTAATAATTATTTAAATTTATAACCGTTATATGTTATAAATTTTTATTTAATAATATCGTTAAACCTTAAATAATATTTAATATTATTATGATATTAATTATTATTATTATTATATTAATTAATATTATTATTATATTAATTAATATTATAAATAACGTTATTTAATAATTTTAAGCAAAAGTTACTTAATTTAAAAATTAATTTAAGTTCGAAATATTAATTATAACGATTATTAAAATTAAGGTTAAACAACCCGAATTTTACGATAAAAAAAACCTTTAAATATTTCTTATTAAAATTAAAATATATTTCCGGGTTTTAAAATTAAAAAATCCGTTAAATTAAATCCTTACTATAATAGCTTGCTTTATTAAAAACGCCGTAAATTAGTTCGAACTTATTATACGAAATTACCTAAAAGTTAAAAAATCCGACAAAAAAAATTATTAAGGAAATTTTTAAATATTATATTAATTGCGAAAATAAATTCCGAAATAATTTTATTAATTCGGACGAAAAATAAAACGTAATTTAAATTTTTTTTAATTATAACAAAAAAAATTAATATTTAAATATGTTATAATATTTAAAAGTTTAATTATTGAAACCGGATACGAGAATAACAAAAATATTATTATAATTAATATATTTTATAAAAAATTAATTAAGGAAAATTGGATTATAAGCTTTAATAAATACATTATTAAAGCTATAAAAATCGACAACCGATAATTTAAAAAATAATAAACTTTTTTTTTGAAATTAAGTTATTTTAAATCTAATTAAAAAAAAAGGTAATTTATTTTTAATTTTTTACGAAAGTTATTTAAAATTTATAAAATTAAAAATTATTTAATTTAAAGAAAATTTAATTATTTATTATAATTACGGAAAATAAGGATATATTATACGACAATATAAAAATTAAAAGCAGTTATAATAATAAACTTTAATTTTTAAAAGTTAATACCGAAAAAAAACCAGCAACAAAAAGATAATTAATATAATTCGCGTTCGAAATAATTATAATTTTTTACTAAAAATATAATAAAAGTTTTAAAAAACTAAAAAATTATTTTAAATAATAATTAAAAAAGTTATTTTTATTATATTAACCTTTATAAAATAACTCTAAAAATATAAGGGATAAAAAAAACTTAAAGAATATAATTTACTTTTTTAATTATAACGACGATAAAAAAAACGATTAAATAATATTTAATATTTAAATTAAAAAATACCAAAATTAAAACGAAAATTTATATTTAAAAAAGCCCGATTAATACGGAAAGTTTTATGTTATTAATTACAAATAATATTAATACGGAATATATAAAGATTATAAAAAATATATTATATAACGGATTATATAAATATAATAATAAAGTTTTAATTTTAATAATTAAATAAATAATAATCCGAAAAATTAAAAATAATACCGATATTTACAAAAAATAACGACTTAAAACGAAATCGAGTAATTAATAATATTTAAAAGTTAACTAAAAGAAAAAAGTTATTTTATAAAGAACCCTTTTTATTATTATAATTAATACGATTATTAAACGTAAAAGAAGTTAATTTAGAAAACAATGAAAAAATATTATCAAAAAATAATTACGAATTTATAATTTTAAGTAACGTTTATTAAAAACTTAATAAAGTAATACGCCTTTTAGAAAAAAATTTAATTATTTTTTTCTTACGGCAACGAAATTTTAAAATTAAAATATATTATTAAAAAGGGGTTTTTAAAAATAAACTACTTATTTAAAAGCTACGTTATAATAACAAAATAAATACTTATAGCAATTATAAAAACTAAACGAATAACTTTTAAATAAATTATAAAATTTAAAAATAATTTAAAAAATTAACGTTATTTATAAAAAAAGCCTTAAGCTGGGAAAAAAAAAATGGAAATAAATAATAATATTTTAAAAAGGATTTATACGTAATAAAAATAATAGGAAAAAAATTAATTATAATATAAAAACGAATTAAACAAAAATAATATATCGTAATAATAAATTGCGAAGTTATATAAGAAAATTATATTGCCCCGGAAATAATAAATAAGTTATAATTATTATAACGAAACAAAAAAAGTTTTTATGAGGTCGAAAATATCGAAAATTAAATATTTAATTGCGATAACGGATAAATTAAACGCGAAATTAATTATTTTAAAATTATTATCGAAAGGAAAAAATAAATTATTAATTTTAATAGTATTTTAATAAATTATTAAGATATAATTTTCGGGTTATTATAATTAAAGCAATATAATTTAGTTATCGATAAAAGAATTAATTAAGTAAATTTTGTTTAATTTATTATTAATACGTAAAACGACGTAAAATTTTAATATTCGATTAAAAAGGTTAACGAATATAAATATAAAAATACGATAAAAATTTTATTACTTAAAAAGATAAAATATACAATAAATAAAAGGTATACCAAAAGAATATAGCATATTATTATAAACCTTGAAATATAATTTTAGCAAATAAATAATAACTTATTATTAAAATATTATAAATATAAGTAATTGCTTTAAAAAAAGTTTGAAATAAAATTGTTACTTTATAGCGAATAAAATTACGAAATAATTTTTCAAAATAATAAAACGATTATTTTTTTACCTTATTTATAACTTAAAATAAATAAAATTAAAGATATTACGCGATTATTTTAAAAATACGTTGAAAAAAAGTTATATATAACGTTCCAAATTATTAATAAAATATTCAATATTTTTCTTATTAAGAAACAATAAAAAATTATAATTCGTTATTAATTATAAATAATTTAACGATATTATTATTAAAAATAAAACTTTACTATTATTAATTACCAAAAAAAGAATCGTTTATATGAAATTTAATAATTTATATTTTTAAACTTAAGAGAAGGATATAACCAAATACGAATCAAATTAGGTATCGAATAAAAGATAGCTTCTAAGATTAAATATAAACTGTTTAAATATTTTATTATATTTTTTAAATTTACGAACGTACCGATAACTTTTTAATAAATAATTAATTACGTATTACGAAAATATTTAAACATTTTCGTTATATATTACCTCGACGATATCTTAATTTATTCGAAAACCTAAAAAGAATATATAAAATATATTTATAAAATTTTATAAGTATTATAAGATATTAATTTTTTAATTAACGTCGAAAAAAGCTTTTTTTATATACAAAAAATAAAATATTTAGGATATATTATTATCTTTAAATATATTAAGATAAACTTTAAAAAATTTGTAATAATCGAAAAATAAGTATAATTTATTAACGTTAAAAATATAAATATTTTTTGGATTCGTTAATTATTATAAAAGCTTTATACGTAATTTTAATAAAATAATTATATTATTAATAAAGTTTATCAAGAAAAAAAGATAATTTAAATAAATATTAAATGGTTTTTCTTTTTTGGCAAATTAAGAACGCCTTAACCAGTAAATTAGAATTAATTATGTACGATTTAAAACGATTAATTAAATTGAAAACCGACGTTTTGAATTATATTTTAAAAATAGTAATTAAATATCGAAACGATTAAGGAAATTTTTAATTTATTAATTTTTATTTTTACAAATTATATAAAATTAAGTTGAATTATTTTATATACGATAAGAAATTTTTAGTTATCGTTAACGTTTTTAAGGAATTTAGATATTATTTTAAAGGTAATATGTATTAAATTAAAGTATATACGGATTATAAAAATATTATATATTTTTTTACGATATAAAAATTAATCGGAAAATAATTACGTTACGTAAAATACCTTGTTAAATTTGATTACGTTATTATTTATGGTAAAGGATTAAAAATTGGCAAAATAAATATATTTAATAAACGATTTAATTTAAAAGAATTTAAGGTTAAAATATAATAAATAATTTTCGATATAATACCAGAAAAATAATTGTAATAACGACGAATTATTACGATAAAAGAAATTTTAATTAATATATATTAACGTATATAGTAATATATTAATAACTTGTTTAAAGGATAACGAATAAATAAAACTTAGGTATTAAAAGAATTTTAAAAGAACTTAGTACGAAATATATATAAATACCTAAGAATTTACAAGATTTTAAAACGTTTATAACGGATATATTATTTTTTTAAAATAAAATTAATTGTATAAAAGGTAATACGATAATACGATATTTGCGTTAAGGTAAAAATATAATAATATAAATTTTATAAAAAGTTATAATTGTTATTAGTTATAAAGCGATTATAAAATTTTATTATATTTAATTTTATTATTAAGCTTTTTATATTAAAAAATCCAGTTATAAAAGTATATTACGATAGTATTTTTGTAATTATTAATTAATTTACAATTTTTTTTTATTTTCTATTTTATAGCGAAAATACCGATATAGAATAATTTGGATATATTTTCATTTGGTATATTTTAAATACTTACGGACTTTAAACGGAAATTATATTAAATAAAAATAAAACCTTTATTTTAAGATTTTAGTAAAACTTAATAACTTAATTTAAATTAAATTATAAATTATTTAACGTATTAAAACCGTAAATAAACGGATAAACGGAAAAAATTAATTAAACGTTAAAAACGTATTTATAATATTATATTAATTATAACGTACCACACAAGCGAACGCAACACATAAGCGAGCGCAACACTTTCTGGCACTTCCCAGCAATACACCCAAATAACTCAACCATATCACTTCAAATCAACTCAAATCAATCGAATACTTTTTTGCTAACTGTATCTATAACTTTTAAATAAGTACACGCATTATATCAAGGTTTGTTACGGACGCCAGGTTACCATTCTTTCTTCTTAAACCGACCGCAACCGATCGACTTTAGCAATTATTAGCTGCAATTTTTTGCTATAACCTTTCTACTAGCTAAAAACCCTTATTTATTTTATATAACAAGTATTTATCTTTTTAAAAAACGTTTATTTTAATCGTATAATTACGTAAATCTCGAATTATTACGAAATCAAGCCCGATACGCCTTACTATACGCCCTACGAAACGCCCCGCAAAACGCCCCGCACGGACCCCCCATACCCCCCAACGCGCTTCCAACGCGCTCCCAACGCGTTCTATAATACGTTTTCCGACGTATATTTTTAACGTATTAAAGCCGAACAAAAAATGTTCGCGTATTTGGGTTAAGGATTTGATCGAAAATAATTATTTAATCGGTCGGCTTTAGATCGTACGAAATAGGAAAAATATTAACTTAAACGCGTTAAACGCTAATCGGCTGCGGAAGAGTTAGTAGGAAGGAATAACAATATGGCGTCCGCAACAAACCTTAATATAATACGTACACTTGTCCAAAAACTATAAACACAGTTAGCAAAGAAATATTCGATTAATTTAAGTTGATTTAAAGTGATGTGGTTGAGTTATTTGGGTATATTGCTGGGAAGTGCCAGAAAGTGTTGCGCTCGCTTGTGTGTTGCGCTCGCTTATATGGCACGTTAAACAAAATAATTAGGTTAAAAATTTACCAGTTATATAGTTAGCTTATAATATTAATTATTACGAAAGTATTAAAACGATGCGAATAATTATTATTAATTTAGGTTTTATATTAAAAATTAACAAAAATTTAAACGAAAAGTTAGTTAACGTTAAAGTAATTATATACCGAAATAAAAACAAAATTTAAATTCGTATACAGCTAAATAAGTAAATATTATAATTAAAAAAAGTTAAAAGAATTAACCTTTTCGGAAAAGGAAATAATTTACTTATTTACCAAAAATATTTAAATTAAAAGATTTAATAAAAAACTTAATTTTAAATATATCGGTTTATATAAAATTATTAAAAAAAATAAAAAAAAAATTACGAATTAAAGTTATTATCGAAAATTAATTTTATTTAATTTTTTATATTTCCTTATTTAAATTAGCAATAAATATGATTAAAATTAATATAGAACGAAAAAAAAAGGTATAAAAAATATACCGGTTTATAAAATAAAGAAAATATTAGATATATAAAAATAAGATGGATTTATTTAATACCTTATTAAGTAAAAAAATTACTTAGATTTCGAAAATATTTGAAAACCTGTAAAGAACTTTACGAACGTTTAACACCTTTTAAAAAACTTTTATTAATAGCGCCAAAGCCGTTAAAATTAAAATCCCAGTTTACGTTATTTAAGAATACCTAATTAAGTTCTTTAAGGTTTTAAATTAATTAATTATTCCGCAATCTGAATAATTTACGCGGCTTATGCAACCGTTTCGGCTATTAATTTTTCCTACTTTTTTAGTTCGTTTAAAAATTAAAGCCCGTAATTTATTATTTCGACATTTTTAATACGAAAAAATTCTCGTTATTGGCGCAATCGTTAAAAACGTACGATAAATTTTTTTTTTTTTTTTTGCGATCGGAATAACCGTTTTTTAATTAAAACTTTCTTACGTTTTATACGTTCTAATTTTTAAATAATATTATATTAGGAATTAAAAGGCACGCCCGTATTATTACAATTCCGTTTTTTTAAGATATAATTTTTGTAACGAATTACGTTTTTTATTATAACGTATTTTCTTTATTTTTAAAATACAAAAAATAAAACATAATTTCGAAACCTTATTATTAAATAAAAAAGGATAGAAATTTGTGATTTTATTTTAGTCGCAACGTTTATAAAATTTCTGTTTTTTTAATACGATTAGACATAATAAATAAAAGCTCCAAAAAATAATATGTAAAAAAGAAAGTTATTTACCGAACGAACGTAATAAATAATTAATTTTTAAGGGCAAAAATTTTAAAAAAGAGAAGATCGTATTATAATTAACTAAATTTGGTTTATTAATAAACGGTCGGAAGTTAAAAAGATTATTTTCGATATAAAACTTTAAGTTACGTAATATAAATTCGAATAAATTTCCGGATTTAAGGGAATTTATCTATTTAGGAAGTATAAATTCGAAAGGATTTTCGGATTTATAAAAATCCAGTTTATTTATACGGTATAAATCCGAAAAAATAAACGGATTTAAACGGATTTTAATTAAAGTATATACGTTCGTTATTTTTATAACTTAAATAGTACCAGCTTATTATTATAATTTGGTTATTTAGATTACTTATAGTTATCTGCTTTTATCAAAAGTAATTATCACTTTATTGCTTAGATTTTTACGATATTACTGCCAACATAAACCGTACGACTAGATTTAATAGTTGGTTAAGCTTATAGCCGTTATAATATGCTTATATTTAACAATTAAAAATCTTAGTTTTATTTAATACAGATATTATAATTATAACGGCAAGCGACTTTTAATTATATTAACTAAAGCTATTAAAAAAAAAAGTCGATTTATTTAATTTTTAAATATTAAAAATAATAGAATAACAAAATTTAAACCAAAATAATAACCCTAAATTTATGGAATTATATAAGCCCGGATTAAAAATTATAATATCTTACTTAACCTATAAAACTAATATTTAAAATTTATCCGAAAAAGGTTAATTTACGAATTATTCGAATTACCTCGACCGAGATTACCGCCGATAGTATAACCGTTATATTAAGTTTTATTAAATAAATAAATCTTTAAAAAAATCGTTCCGTAAAAAATAAGTACCAAAAATAAGTTTAATTATAATATAAATTAAGTTATATACCTATACAAAAACAAGAAATATAAAAACTACTAGAAAAATATTACAAAACTAATAAATTAAATTTTATTATTAGAATTTTTTTTTTTACTGATTTATATTTTACAAATTACTAAAAACTTTTAATAATAATATAGTAATATAAAAAAACCGGCATTCTTTATTAAAAATGATTAAAACCGGATATAAAACATTTTTTAAATAATTATTAAATTATTTATTAAATTTCTAAAAAATTTAAAATATAAATAACTTAATAAAAGATAATTATATTAAACGTATAAAATAAAAATTTTAAAAAAGTTAACAATACATAAAATTCAACGACGTTTTTACTGATTAAAATATGAATTTTAAAATAATTTATAAGGAATAAATTAATTTTAATACTTTACAATACTGTAAAATAATAACGTAACTTAAAATTTATATTTCCGTATAATTAAAAAAGATTTACTCGTAAATTATTTAAACGCGTTCGGAATAACGTTCGGAAATATAAATAATCCGGATCGTAAAATAAATAACGGTTTATTAAATATTAACAAAATATGAAATTAATTAATTAATGCTTTAAAAAAAGCCCGAAAATTCGATAAAGGTAGAAATTAAAATCGAAATTAAAATAAGAAATTAGTAAATTAAAATAAAAACGCGTTGTTATTAATAAAGATTTTATTAAATTTACTTATTAAATGTATTTAAATTTAAATAAATTATTAACTTATTAATTCATTTTTAAAAATAAAATACTCGAAAAATAAAAACTTAATAAAATTTTGATACAATTAATTAAAAAACGTATTAGTATTATTATAGGCTTAATAAAAAAATGAAAAGATTAAATTCTAAGGTATTATCCGAAAAGTTCGATTAATCAGGACGTAAAATAAGTATTACTAAAGTTATATTTTTAATATTTTATATAACTCTTAAAACGGTTATTTACTTTTTAAAAAACCTTTTTATTTTCGATTTAAAAATTACCTTTTATATTTTTAATTAAATTAGCCGATTTTTAATTTTTAAATTAATATTCTAAATAATTATATATTTATTAAAAATATAATTATTTTTCTTTTCGGAGACGGAAAAGTAAATATTTATTTTAAAAACTAAATAGTTTGTAGTTAATAGTTTATATAATATAATATATTACGAAGGATTCGTTTATAATTTAATATTATTACGTTTATTAAAAAAAAGTTTTTAATAAAATGATAAAAGGATTGATAATTATTTCCGACGGAAAAATAATTTAATTATTATAACGTTAACCGAAAGGTACGATTAAATAATAATTAAATATTTGTTACTATAATTAACTTAAAAAGCATTTTTTATCCGACGGAAAAATTTTAATTTATAAACAAAACGATTTCCGAATATTGTTGATATCCGACGGTGGCACTTAAAGCTTATTTATCCAAGTTTAAAAGTTTTTAATTATTTTATAAATTATTTTTGGAACGTATAATTTAAAAACCTTAATTAAAGACGCCGAAAGGAAAATAAAATTATTATTATTAACTATAACGTATATAAATATAAAAAGATAAAGCTCTTAAACCGTAAAGCTTATTAATGCCTATTTGTAAAGTTAAGAATGCGATTAATTATTAATTTTTAAAACCTAGAAAAAGATCGTAATCGTATCAATAACGTTATGTTTATATTTAATTATTTTTTAAGTTATATTTAGAATTAATATTTTAACGATAAAATAGACGAATTAATTATAATAACTTTAAATTAAATATTTACTTTTTTCGAAAATTATAATTGTAAAGCAAAAGTTATAAAATATAACGATAAATATTATAACAAAAAGTACTAAGTCCGAAATTATTTATATATAAAAAGTGGCAAAATTATTATATTTTTTATAAGTAAAGATTTATTACGTTATAATTCATTTATATAACCGGACCTTTAAATATATATTGAATTAACTAACTTTATATAAATGTTTTTATATTTATTAAATATATAGAAAAAAGATAATAGTTATCGATCGAAGACTTTATTTAGGTTATTTTTAAGTTTATAATTATAAAGTTCATATTTTAATAAAAAATATATAACGTAAGCAAAATAAAAAGGAAAAATTTGATCCGAAAATTTGGATTAGTTATTTTATAAGGTATTAATTATCGAATATTTGCCGTATATAAAACTTTTAATAAATAAAATAATAGTAAGTTGTAACGTTATTTTTAACGAAAAAAGTATTTTTAATAATAATTTAAATAACCTTAAAAATAAGTTATATTATTATGTAATAAAACTAAATGTTTAAAGAGTTTACGTTTTGAATTTAAACTAAAAGTTTACGAAAAAAAAAGTTACGTAATTATTAAAAGTAAGCTTAAAAAACGTCGTTAAAAACGAAAACGGAATAAATTTAAACGAAATAAAAAAACGTTTAAGCAATTTAATTTATATAAACTTAATTAATTTTATATAAATACTTATTTCGTTTTTTATTTAAAGTTTGATTTTATTCCGCCGTATTTTATTATTTTATTAACTGTTATTATTTAAACTGTCGCGGTTTTAAAAAAAAGAAATTATAAATACTGTTTTTGAAAAACGTAAGGATATTGAAAAAATTTTAATTCGGAAATTATATATTATATTTTAAGCTAAAAAGTTACGTTTAATATAAAATATTTAAGTTTGGTAATAAGGTTAAAATATAAAAAGTAAGTAAATAAGATATGAATTATTCGGATAATAAACCGTTTATTATTATTTTAATAATATAAATATAAAAGTTTAAGTTAATATTTTTAAACATAATTAAATTAAGCATTTATTATACGTAAGAAATAAAATTTATCAAAAACTTTTTTCGCTAGTTTCTAAAACTTATAAACAACGACGAAATTATTTTATAAGGAATAAATTTCGGAAAGCAAAATGAAAATTATTTAAATAATTATAAATAAATAAGTACGTAAATAAAACGTAACCGTAAAGAGGTTAACGGAAAATAGTTACTTAATTATATATAAATATACGTTATTAAATTTAATAAATATGGCAACTCTTTAAATATAAAATAGGTTTAATAATATAAATAATTAATAAGTTTATTAAGAATAAAAATATAAAAATATATATATATTTTTTAAAAGATTTTTTCGAATCTTTATTATTATAATTAAACGATTTAATTTAAAGTTAATATAATATAACGTAATTAATATTTTCGTTAATATAAAGTTAAATAAGGAAATTTATATAAAAATGTTATCAAAATACCGGAAACCGAAAATTATTTTATATTTATTTAAAGCTTTATACTGATTAAAATCTTTCTTTATTTAATTTTTTTTTAAAAAACGTTTATTTAATTATATTTTATCTTTATTTTTTACGAGCCGTATTATTTTACGTATCATAATATTTTTTATTTTTTTATATCGACGATATTGTTATCGTTTATAAAAAAAAACCGTAAAAAAGTAATTAATGTAATACTTAATTAGTTTAAAATAAAATATTAACTTGTTAAAAAATATATTTTAATAATTTTTAAAAATTAGAATTATTCGAAACCGATCGAAACGTTAAATATAATTTATTATAATCGTTATATATTAATAACTTAGTTATCTTAATAAAAAGTACAATAAATTCCGGTTAAGCCGATATTTTATGAAAAATAGAAAGTCGTTTTTTAATTAGAAAATTGCATTTAATCCTTTTATTAAAATATATTAAAAAAGATCGTCTTAATATTATACGTCGTAATTATTATTTATTCGAATGTAACACTTATAACCTATAAATTGATAAAATTTAATATAAGTTTAACCCCGGAATATTATATAGAGGTAAACCGATTTATTCGATACCTTTTCAAAACGAAATATTACGTTTTAAAATACGGCGAAATAAATATTTTCGTAATAATTAATAATATTTTTTTCGTTAATAATTTGATCGATCGAAAAAGTTTTTAAGTTTATATAATACGTTTATTTGGTAATATTATCGAACAACGCATTAATAAATAAAATATAATAATTATTTTTATAATAAAAGCAAAATTATTAATATTTGTTTAAACCGTAAAAAAGGTTATATACGTATTACGATTAATTAAAAAGTTTAGAATTCGATTTAATATTTCGATTATTAATACTGAATATAATAGTAAGTAAATTGTTAAATGTATTTACGTAAATATTACCTAGTTCTAGACAAAATTAAGGTATATAGATATTTATAATTATTAGTTATAATTAAAAGTAATTTAAAAAAAGATCGAAATAATAAATATTTTTACGAACGATATAATTATAGATAAGTTAATAATGGTTTTTCTATTACGTTTTTGGGATAGTTTATTTAATAATTAAAGTTAACGAATATTAAAAAAAGAATATAAAAATGCCGGGTTCGAAAATTGTTTAATAAGAATTTGTAAGAATTTGAGAATAATTTTAATTAATCGATATTCTATATTTAGGGCTTATTATTAAAAAAAGCAGCCCTTGGAAGAGTATATCAAATAATGGTTAATATTAGAGACTTTAAGATAAAACGTTACGGAGATTACCTATAGCTTAGGTAGAGATTATATAAGCCATATTTACAAGTAATAAACTCCGACCGACACGGTCCAAGGACTTCATAATTAATACAATAACAATACCCGTTTTGACCCCAATATTAAATATACGCTTATATTTAACACGATAAAAAAATACTTTTAGTTATATAAATTTCAGTTTGAAACTTTTTTAAATTCGTTTTTACCGGTTTAAATGTTTTAAAATATTTTTAATATTTTTAATAATAAGACTTTAACTAATTTATTAATTCGTATATTATTTATAAACGGATATATCGCTTTAAAAAAGTACTTCTATTATTCGTTTTTTATCAGTTATAAATCATTATATATATAAGCAAGAAATATATTATAACGGCTATAGGCTTAACCAATCATTAAACCTAGTTATACGGTTTATATTGGTAATAATATCGTAAAAGTCTGAGTAATAAAAGAATAATTACGTTTAGTAATAACAGATAACCGTAAATAATTTAAATAACAAAATTATATTGCAAGCTAATATTATCTAAGTTATAGAAATAATAAAGGGATATATATTTATTTTAATTCGAAATATTCGAACTAATTCGATTTATTTATAATAATTAAATCTCGTTAAGCCCGTCGAACCCGTCGAGCTATTTCCTTTATTCGACTAACTCGAAACGTTAAGCCTTATTTTTTCCATTAAACCTGTTAAACCGGTTACGTAAGTTAAAACCTTTTATCGGAAATGTTTATATATCTTCCGACTATTTGATAATAAGCTAAGTTT
The DNA here is from genome assembly GCA_004155915.1 of Monosporascus sp. CRB-9-2. Taxonomy (NCBI): domain Eukaryota; kingdom Fungi; phylum Ascomycota; class Sordariomycetes; order Xylariales; genus Monosporascus; species Monosporascus sp. CRB-9-2. Next base: position 44,611 of record QJOA01002329.1, on the reverse strand, counting down.
TTGGGTTATAATACGATTTCTTTTCTTTTTTAAGATTGTTATTTTTAAAAATTAATTTTTTATTATATCGTTTAATAAATAATTTTCTTTTTTTTATTATTTTGTTTTATAACCTAATTATTATATTAATGAATTTAAAAAATAACGTTTTAATTTTAATTTAATTTTAATCTTTTTAATTTTCGTTATAAATTTAAAAACGAAGTTTATAAAGTTTATTTTAATTTTAAAAAATGCTTTTATCATATTAAACATATAAATTTTAATAATTCTTTTAATTTTCGTGAATCAAAATATCGAAAATTAATAAATAAAAAAAACCGATTAAAGTCTTAAAAACGTTTTGCTGAAAAGTAATTATTTAAGGCCTAATAATATTTTAACGAATTATTTAATCGTTTGGCCCGGTTACGGAATTAAAAGAAATTGTTACGAAAATATAAAATTTCAATATTACGTCAGGAAATTTAAAATACGGAAGCGATGGAAAAATTTAAACATTTAAAACAGAAATAAAAATAATTAAAAGCCGAAATAATTATATCCGTATAAATTACCCTTTTTATTAATTAATTAATATTAACAGGATAAATTAAGTACTATTAAATAACGTAAATTAGAACTTTAACTTTAACGGTCCCAGCGTTATTGATAAATGTTTTTTTAAAAAGCATTAAGCGTTTATAAGATTTTTTGGAAGTTTTGAAGTATTTTCGAAATTTAAGTAATTTTTTTATTTAATTAGGTATTAAGTAAGTCAGTTTTATTTTCGTATATTTAATTCCTTTGATTTATAAACCGGTAAATCTTTTATAATTTCTTTTTTCGTTTTATGTTAATTTTAATCGTATTTATTATTAATTTAAGTAAGAAAATATAAAAAACTAGATAAAGTTTAATTTTCGGTAATAACTTTAATTGGTAATCATTTGTTAAAATTTTTAAATAATTTTATATAAATTGATATATTTAATATTAAGTCTTTTATTAAATCGCTTAGTTCAAATATTTTTAGTAATTAAATAAATTCTTTTTCCGAAAAGGTTAATTTTTTTTTCATTTGATTATAATATTTATTTATCTAATTACGTATAAATTTATATTTTATTTTTATTTTAATATTAAAATTACTTTAATCTTAACCAATATTTTATATAAATTTTATATGTTTTTAATATAAAACTAAAATTAATAATTATTAACGTTATTTTAATATTTTCGTAGTAACTAGTATTATAAGTTAATTCTGTAATTAATAAATTTACGACTTAATTATGTAGTTCGTAATTAATATAATATCGTAAATACGTTTTTAACATTTAATTCTAATTAAATTATTAATTTTTGCTAAAATCTTAAAATAAAAGTTATGCTTTATTTAATATAATTTCCGTTAAAAGTTTATAAGTATTTAAAATATATTTATAAAAAATATATGCAAATTTTTCTATATCGGTATTTTTGTTATAAAGTAGAAAATAAGACAATTTCGTAAATGGATTAATAATTATAAAAGTATTATTATAATATATTATTATAATTAAATTTCTTAATATAGAAAACTTAATAATAAAATTAAATATAATAAAATTTTATAATTATTTTACGATTAATAATAATTATAATTTTTCGTAAAGCTTATATCATTATATTTTTGCTGTAACGTAAATATCGTATTATCGTATTACCTTTTATATTAATAATCTTATTTTAAAAAAATAATATATTCGTTATAAACGTTTTAAGATTTTATCGATCTCTAGGTGTTTTTGTAATTAATATTTATATATATTTCGTATTAAGTTTTTTTAAAATCTTTTTAATACCAAAATTTTATTTATTTGTTATTTTTCGGGTAAGTTATTATTATATTATTATATACGTTAATATATATTAGTTAAATTTGTTTTATTATAATAATTTGTCGTTACCGAAAGTATTTTTCGCGCATTATATCGAAAATTATTTATTATATCTTAATTTTAAGTTTTTTTAAGTTAGGTCGTTTACTTTGGTTTTTGTTTTAATTTTAATTTTTATTTTTTTATTTTTATTTTTTTATTCTTTTGCAATAAATAATAACATAATCGAATTTAAAAAGATATTTTGCGTAACGTAATTATTTTCCGATTAGTTTTCGTATCGTAAAAAAGTATATAATATTTTTATAATCCGTATATATTTTGATTTAATATAAAACCTTTAAAATAATACTTATATTCTTTAAAAGTGCTACGGCACCAACGTTGCGGCTTAGCTAAGCAGCCATAACGCTATATAGGTACAGGCTCTCCGCGCCTTTGAAATAGTTTCCTTCTTCTTCCTTCGTACAATAACAAAATACTTTACCTAGCCCTCTAAAAACGATTAGCGCCGTAACAGTTTGTTACACCTTTAAAAACAAATTTGGTGGCTTATTATTACCTCGCCTTAACCTAGACCCCGAAAAACCCCAGATCCGCCGCTAATACGTCGTATCCTTGCTATAATTTTATTAAATATTTTAATCCCCGAAAAGAGTATTACAAATGTTAATATTCCAGTTTTTAAACAGGCGTAAAATAATAATATGGTATTATCGCTACGATTTATAAATTCCTAAAAGTTTTTCCATAAATTTCCTTATTTAACTGCCGTTACGGTTTGCCTTATATACGATTTTATATTATTAAGCAAATTTTTCGAAATTAATAAATAACCTTAAAAAATTTTTAAAATTTTTTTTTTTACGATTTTAGAAAATAATTATATACGTTTATAACGCGAATAAAATTAATTATAAAAACGTATCGTAATTATAAAGTAATTACTGTATAAAAGTTATCAACTTTACGAACGGCTAATTACTACGGAACGGTCGTTATAATAAATAAAGCAGGTTACGATCAAAAACGCGTAATTACGGAAACGTTTAATAACTGTAAAACGTTTATTCCGGTTAACCTTATTTCCTTATAATACGTTAATAACATTTATTTACGTATTAACGGAATTATCGAATATTAATCCCGATAATTTTGCATATCGCCGTTATAATACCAACAGCCTATAACCGTTTTCGACTTAATTATTAACGGTTCCGTAATAACTCCGTCCGGATTAGGCCTTATTAATATTTTAACCTTTTTTCGGCATAGCGAAATATTAACGTTTACGTAATTTAAAGCCGCTAATTTTTAAGAATAACGTTAAAAATCCCATAATTCGTTAAAAAAAATATATAAATTAACGTTTTTTATTACGTTTAAAACTTGTTATTAACTAAAACGTTTATTTATTATTAATAAATTATATTATATATATTATTTAACGATTTTAAAATAACGTTTATTACGCGTATACGATAGGGTTAATAACGTAATAATATATTTTATAAACTTTAAAATATAAACGTATAATTAACATAACGTAAAAAATATATTATTATTTTTAAATTAAGTTTATATTACCGTCGATATATTAACGTAAGTTTATAAAAACTTTTAAATTTTAAAATAAAAATTAACGGCGTTTACTAATTTTATTAATACTTTCGTACGTTTAATTAATTAAAGCCGATAATCGACGGCCTTATACGTTATTACGTTATAATAAAACATTAACAGGATTTTATAAAAAACTTTCGTTTCATAGATATAATATTCGGATTTTAAAAATAACGTAAAATAAATACGTTTATTTAAGGATTTTTTTAATAATATAACGAACCGGATTTTTTGTAAACATATATTTAAGGTTTTTAATAATAATATTTTAATATTATAACGTTTTGGTAACGGTTCGAAAATATTAAAATTTAAATTTATATAATTAAACGGTATAATTATTAAAAGTAACGGTTTCTGCAAACCTTTAAGTAAAGAAAAAAAATAACGCCGATATAAATTAAACCTTTATATATATTACGGAAAAAAAAGGTAGTATTTTTTTATTTATTTTAATTATCGGCCGTAATTTTTTAATACGGGCGCGTTATTTACGGTATTATTATATAATATTAATAATTTATAATAAGGAAAAAATTAACTTTTAAAATAAATCGTAATTAAAGGTTTATATTAAGTTATTAAAATAATAATAAACCCGATTTATATATATGTTTTATAAGTTTTAAAATATTTTTTTTATTTTTGTTTTAATTATAGTTTTTAAATAATAATATATTACCGGTACGGTTTATAATAAATTGTAATTATTTATTTATAGGATTTATTAATAATAATTTTGCGTATTAATATAACTTTTGTTTTTATTTCTTTTATTTTTATTAATTTAAATTAACGGATAATATTATAATTGGTTCCGTAATTTTTATATATACGTTTCGATTTTGTATAAATTCCGTTATAAAGAAAATTATTTTATATTGTTAATTTTTAAATAGCTTTAATATTATTTTCGAATTATTTTAGTTTCGTAAATGTAACCCGTCGATTGATTAATTCGTAAATATAATATATATCGATTATAAAATAATATTAAAATTTCCGTTATTATTAGCTTTAATAAGCCCGCTTTTTACTTTTACCGTTTTGCCTTTTTATACCTAATATCTTAATATACCGATCGAAATACGTTTTTTTTACGTTACCAACTTTTTAATATTTTGCCGCTTTAAAAACGTTATAATTAACTTTATACCTTTAATTAAGTTTTTTTATTTTTACGGACGCTTTTCGGAATATTGCCGCTTTTTTATCGTAATTATTTTCCGTTAATAAAACTATATCGTTAATACCTAATCCGGTTTTCCGTAATATTTTTATATAAGATAATAATATTAATCCGGATATTATATTTTTTAAGTTACGGGTTTTTTATAATTAAATAACCGAAATATTTTGATTATGCCGCGTAACCGAAAAAAATATATAAAAATACTTTAATAGCAAATTATTTATAACGATAACCGAAATTTTAAAAAAGTTGCCATTTAAATATTACGATCTGACGAAAACGTTCGAATTTCGTAACGTTAACGTTTTATTACCGTATTAATTTTTTGATTATAAAATTAAGTTATTTCCGGGTTAAACGTTATTATATAGCCGGACGTAGGTTATATCCCTGTACAAACTGCTGGCGGTACAGAAATATATCGACGATTACCTGAAAAATTTTTTTTTTGTTTTAGTAATTTTTTTGTAGTAATTTTTATTTTGCTTGTTAAAAAGCCGAGGGGCGGTGTACGTATTTACGTAGATTACCGGGGCTTTAATAACGTTACGGTGAAAAATTGTTATCCGATTTTTTAATTTGTAAAATTTTAAATGTTTTTTATGCGGTACGGATATATATTAAGTTTGATATTATTGCAGCTTTTAACCGTTTACGTATTGCTTTAAAAAACGAATAGAAAATAATTTTTATAATCCGGTTCGGCTTATTTAAATATTTAATAGTAGATTTCGGTATGATTAACGGTTTAAAATCTTTTTTTTTTTAATTTTTTGAATAAATATGTTACGGTTTATTTTAACGATATGTTAATATATAATAAAAATAAAAAATAAATATAAGAGTTATATATATAACGTATTACGTTATTCCGTTAACATACGGTTAATAATAAATATCCGGAAATATAAGTTTAATGTTACGAAAATATAATATTTAAATTTGATAATATTTATTAACGGTATTATTATAAACCCCGATAAAATAAAGATTATTTAAGAATAAGGAATTTTCGAGACGTTATAAGAATTATAACGTTTTTTCGGTTTTGTAAATTTTTACCGTCGGTTTATAAAAAGTTTTTTATTAATTATTAAACTTTTTATCGTTTTAATAAATAAGGTTAAATAAATTAATTTATTTTTAAATAACGTAAAAGCGGCGTTTTAATAATTAAAAAATATTTTTTCGATAACTTTAATATTATTTTATTATAATTCCCGACGCCGAATAATTTTAAAAATTAACGTTTTTAATTAGGTTTCCGAAAAAGTTTTTTCGTAATATAATACGTAAAGTATTTTGCAACCGGTTACCTTTTTTTCGGTTAAATATAACCTTATAAAAAGTAATTATAAGATTTACGATAAAAAATTATTAATTATTATTAAAATATTTAAAAAATAACGTCCGAAATTACAAAAAACCGAAAAATTTATAAAGGTTATTATTAATTATAAAAATTTTTAACATTTTGTTATTACGAAGTTTTTAAATTAACGTTAAATTTATTAATCCAAATTTTTTAATAATTTTCGATTTTAAATAATTCATAAATTAAAAACGAAAGTTATAATTTTAAACGTTTTATTTCGTTAACCCGGCGCGAAATTAACGGATTATAATAATATAATTAATAATAAGGTAACGTATTAATATAGGACAATATTTTTACCCGATCGGTAAATACCGCCTTTAAAAACATATATTATTAATATTAATTAATTAATAAACATATTAATAAATAATGCTTATAAATTGTTAACGTTAATTAATAATATTTTAATAACATTAATAAATCCGGATTATAAACATTTTAAATAAAATATTTATAAAACGTTTAAAATTACAAAAACCGATTATAAAATCGTGTAAAGATATATTTATATCCGAAATAAGTTATTTATTTTTAATAATAACGCCTTTAAACTTTCAATAATTTATTATAATTGTAATACCGCGTTTACAAAATATTTTAAGCGTTTTAAAACGTATAATTTATTACGGTAAAATTAATATTCGTTACGTTTATTCCGGAACGTAATTATATTCGTATAAGGTTATTATTTTTACCGTTATATTAAAACGTTTAAAACGTTACTAACAGGTTTTTCGATTTTTTGCCGGTACCGTTTTATTCGTAAAACAATATATCGATAAATTATATCGGCCTTTTTTCTTTTTACGAAAAGTTCGGGTATATTTATAAATATATTTTTATAACCGCCGACCGCTTTATTAAAATACGTTATTTTATAACCATAATAAATATATTTACGAAAAACTTAATTAACGTTTTCGTTTTTAATATATACCGTTTATATAATATTTTAGTTACGATAATATTTAATCAAAATACGTAATTTATTTTTATATTTTTAAAAAATTTAAATTAACGTTTAAACGTTACGTTTTACGTTTTAATAACGTATTATCCGTAAACCGACGGCTAAATTACAATAATTAATATAATAATAAAATAATATTTTTAAAATTATTACTTTTTTTATTAAAATAATTAAATAAATTAATTTTTTTTAATTAAATTTGTTAATAATAATTACGTATCGGAAATTATTAACGTATCGTTTTTTTTGTTAATTATAGCTTTTACTTTATTATAAATATAAAATTATTACTTCCGACAAACACTTTTAAAACGATAATATAATAAAATAAATATAATAATACGATATATTATATAGATAAATTAAAGTAAATTTTTAAACGGGTTAAAATTTTAATGGCAAAATTATAAAATAAGTATATAAAATAAACAAACCGATATCGTTTCGACGTTAATATTTTTACCGAAAAAAAATATATATAAATAAATATACGTTATATAAAATCCAGTAAATTTAATAATAAGTTTAACAATAAATAAATAAGCTTTTTTATTATTATTAAGATATATTTCCGAGCCGTTACCGTATGTTACCAGCGTATTATAAATTATTCCTATTTTTTATACCTTTTTAATTTAGCGTTATAAATTAGGGCTTTTTAGCCAAAAAAGCGTTAACGAAAAATGAAATATGCGTACGAAAGGCATTATCGTTACGGATAATTAAAATTAAAAGGGCGTTAAATAATATTTCAAAAAAATTTTAAATTTTATAAATTTTCGATAAAGTTTTTAATATAAGGTTAAATAATTATATTTATACCGCTTTATTTAGGAACCGGCCGAAAATTTGCAAAGTTACGATTTTAATATAATAGAATTTTATAGGAATAATTTTAATAAGCTGGAACCTTTTTATTAATTTAAAACTTTATATAAAATTGTTAAAAATAGCTAAGGTAAATAAGAAAAGTAGGGTATAAGGCGTAAATACGTAATCTTCGTAAAAAAGGCGTAAAAAAAATAAAGAAATTTTATTAAGCCGACGTAGCAGTAATGGTACGATAGTTATTATAATTTGTTAAATTTTTTAAAAAAAAATTATAAGTATAAATTTTATTAATATTATAAATACCGGAACTATAAATCAAATAATAAAATAATAATACGTTAGAATAACGATTATACGATAATTACGTAATTTAATTATAAAAAAAAATATAACGTATCGATAACCCGTAAACGATTAAAAGTTATTAAGGTATAAAAAAAACGATATTATATTAACGGCCGTTTATATAAGATTTAAGCCTAAGGTAATTGTAACGGATATTTCGTTTTTAAAAATACGTTTAATTAAAGTTTATAGTTAATAACTTTCGTTATTAAGTATTAGGCGGTATTCGATTGCCTTTTCTTAAAAATCGATTTAAACGTCGGTTTAATAATATTATGTTAATGGTACGATATTGTAACGTATATTTCGCGATATATTTATGGCGTTATTAATAAAACGGGGGTGGTATATTTATATAAAGGTACGGCAAGTAACCATTTAAATAGGATAATCGATAATACGCTTTTAAAAAAGGTATTAATAACGTAACCAAAATTATAAAATAAAATTAAAATTTTTTTTTTGGTACCCGTTATATTAAAGGCGGAACGGTACGTTTTTTTAATTATTTCGAAAACGGTATATAAACGGAAAACCGTTTTATAAATTTTGAAATAAAAGTTATCGTCGTATTCGTAAATTTTATTACCGTCCGCGTTAAAGATAACGTTATTATCGGTATTATGGTTAATATTAAAGTAAAAATTAACTTATTTAAATAAAACTTTAAAGTTTAAAGAATTACTTTAAACGTTTTCCGCCGGCTAAATATTACGAAATTAATAATACGGACGTATTACGCCGGTATATAAATAATATTATAACGCGTTAAAATTTATAAATTAACAAATTTTTCGGTATTTAATATAAAATATATATTTATTAATAACGACAAACATAAACGGTAACGGAATACCGGTATATAACTTTTAACAAAATTATAATTAAAGATAATATAACGGAAATATATTATATAAAAGCATTTAACGTATACGGGCGTAACGTAAACGGTATTAAATTAAAAAAATATTACAATAAAAACGAAAAAATAACATAAAATAATAATCGGAACCGGCGAGAAGATAACGGAAAAAGGACAAAAAATAAACGTTATAATATTATTTTGGTAATAATCCGACGTTTTTAAAGGAAAAAAGGGAAAAATAAAAAAAAGTTTTGGGAAAGGTTTAATATTTATGTAACGGAAGTAATAAAAAACGGCAGCAAAATTTATATACGCGTTAATAACGCTTACGGCGTAACGATATTATTATCCCGTTCCCGGATCCGGTATTTTACTTTGCATTTCGACGTAGTATCCCGGTAACGGCTATATACCGTTTACGCGGCGTACGCGTAATGCCACCTTTGCAATGTACCAGACCTGCAAATACGTTGCAAAAGGCCTACGGTTCGAATCCGGAATAAAGCGGTTTATATTATGCAGTTTTTTTTATAGGCAGTTAGGGATAGCTGCCTTAAAAAGGGGAAGCTACTGTTACGGCACCAATATTGCGGCTTAGCTAAGTAGCCATAACGCTATATAGGTACAGGCGCTCCGCGCCTTTAAGATAGTTTCCTTTTTTTTCCTTCGTGCAACAACAAAATACTTTACCCAGCCCCCTAGAGACGATCAGCGCCGTAACAAAAAGCGTTAACAATAACTAAATTTTTTTATTATATATAAAGTAATTTAATTCGGTTTTATATAACTTTTAAAAATAAAAGGTAATAAAATAAAAGATTTTTTAATCGTTTCGATATTCGATTATTATTTTTAAAACGTAATCCGAAACGTTAATTTTTAACTTAACTGGTTACTTTAAATCGTATATGATCAGTATTAATTTATCAATTAAAACGTCTTTGATTTATTAAAAGACTTTTTATTTTTTTAATATTTATTTAAAAAAGATTTGGTACGCTTTATTAACGGTATGATTATTTTGTTAAAATTACCTATAAATCTTCTATACTAATTAACGAATCTGAAAAATATTTATATGTTTTTAATATTAATAGGTTATACTTATTTTTTAACTATTACAAATTCTTTTAAGTTTATTTTAATATATAGGTAATCATATATTTTATATATTTTACTTTTTGCATATGAAAAGTACTTTTGGCGGCGTTAATCAAAGAATTGGCATTTTATAACGTTTATGAAATTTTGTAAATATGTTTTATATGCTTTTTTTTTATTTCGAATAAATTAAAATATTGTCGAAATAATATATAATAAAAATATTTAAATATTTTCCTAATACGTAATTAATTATTTGCTGGAAACTTGCCGATACGTTCGTAAGTTCGAAACATATAATAAGGTATTCGAAAAGTTCGTGTTTAATTTTAAAAGTTTTTTTTTATTCGTTACCTAATTTAATTCGTATTTAATTATATTTTATTTTTAAATTTAAAAATATAAATTATTTAATTTTATATAAATAGTTCTTTATTTAGGTAATTAATATTAATAAGGTTTTATTTTTCATAATGATATCCTTAAGCTATTTATAATTAATAATAAATTATAAGTTTTTATTTTTTTCGGTACGAAAAATATCAAGTATTCTGTTAATAATTTAAAACGTCGTATATAGCCTTTTTTTACTTCTTTTCGAAATAATTATGTAATACTTTTACTTTCATTTAATTTAAGTCATAAATAAGGTAAGAAATAATCGTTTTATTATTTTTAAAAATTATTTCGTAATCTTATTCGTTTTAAGGTAATAATTTCGTTTTAAGCTATTTTTTTTAAAATAATCGTTTATATTTATAATATTTTCGTAATACTTTAATTATTTATTCCGGTAATTTTTTAAGCTTTAATAATAAATTATTATTTATTTACCGAAATTATAGTTTAATGTTTATAATAATGCGCCGTATTTTTTTAATATCCCCTTTATTTATTACGTATTTTATCTTTTTAAATAATAAAATTTTATCGTATTTTGATACCTATATTCGTTAATCTCATTAATTAAATATTAAAATTTTACGTCATTTTCTATATTAATAAAAAATAAAACGAAATTTATTTAATTAATTTTCATTTAATAATTAAATTATATTGCTTTAATTATAGTAACCCGAAGATTATATCGTAATTTTTTATTAAAATAATATCGAAATTAATTTCTTTTTCGATAAAAGTTTTAAAGTAATTAATTTTATATTTAACTTGTCCGTTATCGTAACTAAATATTTAACTTTCGGTATTTTCGATTTTATAAAAACTTTTTTTATTTTGTTATAATAATTATAACTTATTTATTCCTTCCGAGGCGATATAATTTCCTTATATGGTTTTGCAATTTATTAATACGGTATATTAAAAATTTTTAATTTGTGTTTATATTATAATTAATTTCTTTTCTACCGTTTTAATTACGTACAAAGCCTTTTTAAGTTATTACTATCTACCTTTATTCTTTTTGCTAATTTAAAGCTTTTTTATAAGTTACGTTAATTTTTTAAATTATTTTTGATCCTAATAATTTGTTTTAAAAATTGTTCGTTTAGTTTTTGTAATTATTATAAGTACTTATTTTATTATCGTAACGTAACTTTTAAGTAGGTAATTTACTTTTAAATTTTTTTTAATAATATATTTTAATTTTAAAATTTCGTTTCCTTTAAAAAGAAATTAAAATCATTTTTAAAAAGTGCGTTACTTTATTAAACTTTCGGTAAACGTTAATTAACACTATAAATCTATAATTATTTTTTGGTAATGTTTTTTTATTTTTTATTTTTTTAAGTTAGCTCCTTTTATATTTCATAATCGTATTAATCGTAATACTATAAAAAGTTTTTTATAAGGTAAATCTTTTTTTCTGGCCAACTTTTAAACGTTATTAATTAGTTAATTTCGTTTTAAGTTGTTATTCTTTGCAAATATTAGTGTTATTTTTAATTTTTCGGGTTATCGCTTTTTTAATTATTAAAATTAAAACTTTATTATTATATTTACATAATCTATCGCACGATATTTGGTTTATAATTTTTATATATTCCGTATTAATATCGTTTATAATTAACGGTATAAAGCTTTCCGTATTAATCGGGTCCTTTTAGATATAGGTTTTCGTTTTATTTTCAGTATTTATTAATTTAAGCGTTAAATATTACTTAATCGCTTTTTTGTTATCGTTATAATTAAGAAAATGAATTATACTTTTTAAATTCTTTCTTTTTATATTTTTAACATTATTCTATAAAAGTCAATTTAATAAAACTAATTTTAATTTTTTTAATTTTTAATAAAGGGTTATAATTATTTCGGATATAAATTATATTAATGGGGTCTTTATTATCAATTTCTTTCCGGTATTAACTTTTAAAAGTTAAAGTTTATTTTTAAAATTATTTTATATTTTTATATTTTCGTATAATATATTTTGATTTTCCGTAATTATGATAAATAATTGAACCCTTTTTAACTTAATTAATTTCTAACTTTAGAAATTTTAGATATATTTCGTCAAAGGTCGAAAATAAATCGCGTTTTTTTCCTTAATTAACTTTTAAACATCTTAGTTTTAAAATAAAATATTTTTTTATTATTTTTTAAACGATCGGCTATCGATTTTTATAACCTTAATAATATATTTATTAATATTTATAATCCGGGTTTTTTAATTAAATCATTTTTAAATTTTTATTTTCTATTTCTATAAAATATATCGACCTTAATATTATTTTCATTATTTCCATATCCGGTTTTAATAATTAAACTTTTAAATATTATAACATATTTAAACGTTGATTTTTCTTTTATAAATAAAAAAGTTTTTAAATTACGATTCGTTTTTCGTTTAAATTAATAAAAATATTTCGAAATTTATTTTCGAAATTAATATAATATTCGAAATCTTTTTTAATAATCTTTTTATCGTATCTTTTTATTTTTAAATAATTTTACATAATAAGTATGAATTAATTTACGGCATTTTTAATAAGGTAGGTTATTATAATAAGGGTTTGATTTAGCGGATTTTTTAATTTTAAAAACCAGAAATATATTTTAATTTAAAAAGTTATTTCTACGTTTTTTTTTTTTTCGTAAGGCTTCAATTTTTTTTACCTTAATCTTGATAATTATCATAATTAACATTTTAACTTTAAGTTAATTTCTAAATTGTTTAATTTCATTTTTAAATTAAATAGTTTTCATTTAAAATTACTAAATAACGTTATCTATAATATTAATTAATATAATAATGATATTAAATATTATTTAAAGTTTAACGGTATTATTAAAAAGAAATTTATAACAAATAACGGTTATAAATTAAATTAATTATTAAACTTAATTATACGGTTTATATTAATAATAATATCCTAAAAATTTAAATAATAAAAATAATTATTTTTATTAATAATAAATAATCTTAAATAATTTAAATAATTAAATTACATTATAGGTTAAAATTATTTAAGTTATAAAAATAATATATGTATATATATTTATTTTAATTCGAAATATTCGAATTAATTTAATTTATTTATAATAGTTAAATTTTATTAAACCTGTCGAGTCCGTCGAACTAATTCTTTTGTTCGATTAGCTCGAAGCGTTAAGCTTTATTTTTTCCCTTAAACCCGTCGAACCGGTTACGTAAGCCAAGACCCTTTATTGGAGATATCCATACATCTTCCGACCGTCTGGCAATAGGCTAAGTCCTTGGGTTATAACATATATAAAAGCGAAAAACTTTTTTAATTATTTTAACTATTTATTTTTAATCTTTGATTTTTTTAATATTGATATTATAAAACGTTTTATAAAAAAAGCGAAAATAAATTTACTTATTTAAGTTAAGAAACGAAACTCGAAAATTAGTTATAAAACGTTTAATTTCTTTTATAAAATTTTATATTTTATTTTAATATAGCGTTTTAACGATAAATACGTGCGAATTAATATTATCTCTTTTTTATAAAGATTAACGCCGACCGAAAAAAAATCGATTATCGACCAAATTTTCAACTTAAATATACGAACGTTTTTTATCCGGTTTTAATATATTAAAGATATAATTAAGATATAGTTAATTTAACGTATTATAGAACGCGTCGGAATTAATTAAGCGTTAAATTTTATTAAATAGTAAACGAAATTTTAAACGTATTTAAATCGGAAAATGAATTATTAACGGATTTTATTCGAAAATTTAAAAGTCTTCCGTAAATAATTCGAATTTATTAAAATTATATCGGAACTAATTTAATAAAAATATTAAATAACTAAACTAAAATTAAAAAAAAGTTTCTTTCGTTCGGAACACTTTTTAGCTGTAACTTAATAATAATAATAATATATGCGGATAAAAAATAACTGGATAAAACTTTTTATATTTATTATCTTTAAAAAACTTATAATAAAATGTTATAACGTCCCATACCATCTTACCGGATACACCACCTCACCGAATGGTTTTTGGCACCTCTTAACAACTAACTTAAACAACTTAACCATAATACATCAAATTGATTTTAATTAATCGAATACTTTTTTACTAACTATCTTTATAGCTTCTGGATAAGTGCACGTATTATATTAAGGCTTATTACGGACGCCAGGTTATTATTCTTTCTTTTTAAGCCGACCGTAACCGATTAACTTTAACAGTTATTAACAGCAATTTTTTGCTATAACCTTTTTGCTGGTTAAAAGAATTTGTTTATTTTATATAGCAAGTATTTATTTTTTTAAAAAAACGTTTATTTTAATCGTATAATTACGTAAGTTTCAAATTATTACGAAATCAAGCCCGACACGCTTTGTTATACGCTTTGCCATACGTTCCGCAAGACGTCCCGTACGGACCCCCCATACCCCCTAACTTACTTTTAACGCGTTCCCAACGCGTCCTATAATACGTTCTCCGATATATATCTTTAACGTATTAAAGCCGGATAAAAAATGCTTACGTATTTAGGTTAAGGATTCGGTCGAGAATAAATATTTAATCGGTCGGCTTTCAGTTATACGAATTAAGAGAAATATTAATTTAGACGTATTAGGCGCTGGTTGGTTGCGGGCGGGTTAAAAGGAAAAAATGGCAATATGGCGTCCGTAACAAACCTTAATATAATACGTGCACTTATTTAGAAGCTATAAAGACAGTTAGTAAAAAAGTATTCGATTAATTAAAATCAATTTAATATGTTATAGTTAAGTTGTTTAAGTTAGTTGTTAGGAAGTAACAAAAACCATCCAGTAAGGTAGTGTGGGACGTTATATAATAGTTACGTTATCGCAAAAAAAAAAAAAAAAAAAAAAAAAAAAAAAAAAAGACACCTTTCGGACCTGGGTAACTTTAACGTTTTTAAGGTTGCAATATAATAACAATAATCTGTACGGCTAAAGAAGATAATATACGGACTTTTTTTATATAAAATATATTAAAGAAGTCCGGTACATAATAATGCGACCGATAATTATATTATCGGAACTATAAGGTCGTTTCGAATCTGGCTAACTTTAACTCTTTTATTATTATAACGTAATAACGATAACTTGTACGGCTAACAAAAGCTAACATATAAATTTTTTTAGCCGTACAAGTTATCGTTATTACGTTATAATAATAAAAGCGATTTGGATTTCGTTAACCTTAATTTTTTTATAGTTATAACGTAATATTTCTAACCTATACGATCGAAATAATTAATATACGTATTTTTTTAAATAAAATATATTAATTGAACACAGTATATAATAAATAAAACTAATAGTTAAATTATCGTAAATAAAAGAACGTTTTGAATCTAACTAATCTGAAATTTTCTATAATTACGACGTAATAATTATATCCGTACGGCCGAAATATTTAATATGCTAACTTTAATATATAATATATTGAAAAAGCTCGGTACATAACAATAAAACTAATAATGATATTATCGTAACTATAAAAACGTTGCAGATCTAGTTAACTCTAACCGTTTTATAATTATAGCGTAATATTTATAACTCGCATAACCGAAGTAATTAATATAAACTCTTCTTATATAGAATATACTAAACAAACTCGGTATATAATAACAAATCGATAATTCTACTATCGTAATTTTAAAAGCGTTACGGTCGCCTATTTTCCAGACATAAACTCCGCTAATATTGGCTGCAATTACCTTCGAAAAAAATCGAAAAGTTTTTTAAATGTATATTAGCTTTTATTTGACGCGCATATAATGTTACATACTTATCGAGCTTAATTTCTTTACATAATATAATTTTTATATGAATTTTTTTATTTTTTTTTATTTTTAAAAAAATATGAAAAAAATCATAATTTAGGTAACGATACGGAAAGCGAAATTTATTTTTTGTGATTAATATATAGGCCTTGCTGGCTCGTTACGGAGATTTGGGATTTAATTGATTAATTTTTAGCGTTATAAAGCAGTACTTTAAATGACTTTTAAAAAGAGCCAGCGAGGCCTGAGCTAGCTAAGGAAAGGCCTGAACGCTAGTTGTAAATTCTTTGCATTAAGACTCCACGCATTATAAAAGTTATGTTGGGATCTGGTACGTTGGTATGCACCTAATTGGTTGGCCCGTACAACGCTTACCCTAACGCCTCTGCACTAGACCTATACATTCCACCTATATCTAATATTTCTGCATACAATATAGATTATCCTGATCCTTTCTAGATATTGTTAGTAATATATATTATTATCTTAATAACATTTAATAAAATATTACGTATTTTTATATAACAATATCTTTTCGCGTTTTAAAAAAAAGATTATAATTAAACTTTATTATTTTTTATTATTCGTAATATATTATTGCGAAATTAAAATTAATACGTTACAAAGTTAATTAACCGGCCTAACGTTATTATAATCGGTAAGGTTACGAAAATAAATTTGTTTAGATAAATATATTATAAAAATAAAACATTATTACGATAAAATTATTTAATAAGAAAATATTTATATATTATTATTTTATAATTTTCTATCGAATTAAAAAAGTTAATTTTAATGTGAGAACAATTCCGTTTTAGGATAAATCATTTACGTAAAATTATTAAAATATTTACTACGAAAGTTACCGTTTAAAACAAATACCGCAAATTGCTCGAATAAAGTTAATAGGTAATAAAAAAAGATTTTTAAAGTTAATAGTATAAACGAATTATATAAATAAAAATTAAATGATTCGAGAAATTATTAATTAGTAAGTTTTATTCGAAAAGTAATAACTTAGTATCGAAAACGGAACCGTCGAAGCTATCGAAATTAATAAATATATTATTATTATTTGGGTTATTATATAAGTATTTTTAAATTATTATTACGAATTCAAAATACGGTTATATATTTTTAGCTGCGGATATTTTAATGTTTCCTTTTTAGGAATTTTCTTTTTTTTTAAAAAAGGAGAAAGAAATAAAATTAATTATCTTTTTAGCCGACCCCATAAATAATTAACGCGGTTTAGCCGGTAACGGCTTACGTATAAAAACTTTATCAATAATATTATCTTATACGTTACCTTTTTCGTGCTTATTTTCTAACAGCGACGATGATAGCGGTAGCGGTGGTGGCGGAGATGGTGGAGGAAGTTGCGATAGTTCCTTGTTATTATCCAGCTCCTTATCGTCGTCCGATTCCGATTCGAATTCCGATTTAGATTTAAATTTCGAAAATAATTCGAATGATTTAAATGACGATAATCGAAAAAAACGTTGCAATAATTGTAACAAAGATTATAATAAAAAGAATAAAAAAGATATAAAAAAAAGTTTTAATTTTGACTGCGATAAAAAGAATTATTAAAAAGGCTTTAAAAACTAGAAGTTTTAAAAGAACGCCTTAAATTTTATATGCGAAAAGATAAGCTACAAAAAGGTAATAAAATTTTTACTTTTAATAAATTTCGCATAGCGAAGGTAACTACCAAAATAACCCGTCGGATACTTTTAAAGCTTGTTACTAGAATTAAAAAAGGTACGAAAATATTAAAGACTTTCTATAAAATTTATATAGTAATTAAAAAAGTGCGTTAAATGGTTTTTCTTTAGAAAAAATTAACTTCATAACGTTATAACGGCAAAAACTTAATCGTTTTTATTACGAAATTTTAAAAAATTATTTATAACGTTAAAAAATGCGGTATAAAGTTAAATAAAGATTATTAGGTTATAATATTTGAATTGTTATTAAAAATAAAATAAACGATTAATATTACATAATTAATTCCGTACTTCGAAAAACGAATTATATTTTTTATCGCCTTATTAACGATTTTAATAATAAATTTTATTGCCGTATTAAAGAAGATAAAAGCGAAAATAATAACGATAAGTTTAAAGATTAAAGTTATAATACGAAAGGCCCAAATTATAATAATAATAATAAAAGATAAAACAATAATAATAAACTTTATTAAAACGTTAAAGGTAAATTTTTTTATTAAAATTATATAAAATATAATTATTTATTAAAAGATTACGAAAAGTTTAAAAAAATAATTAAAAAAACGGTTAACGTAATAACGAACGTAATAATAATAATAACAGATTAAATAACGATAATAGTAACAATACGAATAAATAATAACGTTAATCGAAGGTATATTATATTTTAAATAAATTCAGCATTTGTATAATTAACCTTTAAAAAGATATTAAGTTGGTTATATTATAAAGATTAACTAAGTTCAAATAGTTGAAATTAAAAAATTATTTAATTTAATAATAATATAACAAAACATTTCGTTAAAAGGCGTATTTATTTTAAAAGGCGTTTTTATTTTTAAAGTCGTTTTTATTTAAAAGGCGGTTCCGGCCTTGGCGTTAAAGAAAAACTTTTAAAATGAAAGCTCGATAATAATAACGAAACGGAATATATTTAAGAAAAGTTCCGAATTATAAACCTTTAATTACATAACGTATAAAAAGAAAACCGTAACGAAATTCTATAAAATTCGGAATTTAACATATTTATTACGAATAACGTTAAAAATTACTTTTCGAAATAATTATTAAATATCTAAAGTAAAAAGTTTATAATTATTACCGAAAAAGGATCTATTCAAATTAAATAATCGGTATAATTAATTGGAACCTAAAAAGGTTTAAAAGTAAATACAACTTTATACCCTTACGGTATATATTATATATACCGTCGTTTCCGTTACGTATATTTTCCGGCGAAACTTTTAATAAACGTATAAGATATTTTAATAAAAATTGTTTAATTAATAGTAACGGAACGAAATTAATAACGATTAATATATTAAAGGAAGGTTTCTTTCAAATATACGGTCGTAAAAAGTCTTTTATAAAAGGTTTAATTAACGAACATTAATAAAAATATACATTAAATATGGTTTTAAGTAGAATAAACGATATATTAAAATTTTTCCTTAACTTTATATTAATAAAAAAGTTATAAAAATAAAAGTTATTATAAAAAAGCTTATTTTTAAATATCGCCGTTTATATTATTTGAACGATAAAAGATTGAAGTAAGTCATTAAGATAATTATAAAAATAAATTTAAAGAAATTAAACGTCGAACTATTTGTTTTTAAGGTTTATAATAAAGCTAAAATAATCAAGATATTTTCGAAAAACTTTTAAAAATACAAGATGTACGTAAAAGAAATATTTTGATATAACGTAAAATAAATTAAGCCCGTTATTATCGAAAGTAACGTTTATTATAGCCTTATTATGAATAACGTTTACCGTTATGGCGTTTTTAAAACGTACGAAATTAAGGATAAAATATAACAATATTTTTATTTCTATATTACGAACGAAAAAATTAAGTTAGCTTCAAATAATAAAATTATTAAAACCTTTCGTATTAACGAAAGTAAAAAATTTAAAATAAATTTATTCGAAACTTATTACGATACCGAAAAAGTTAAATTAATTAACTTTAATTTTTATAATTAATATTAAAACTGTATTCTTAAAAAAATATTCATATCGTTCAAAATAACGCTTACGTTATAATCGTTTAAATATATATCTGTTACGGTTCGGGCTACCGTGACACAGCTCCAGTATATATGCAGCTGTAATCACCAGAATGATTACCACAATTGCGATCACTCCACCGATCTTTTTTCAATGCCCCTAGTAGTGTAGCGGTATAGTCCTAGTCGTAACAATATCGTAATACATTTTTAAAATTACGTTATAAAAATAACGATTTATATATTTAATTATACGAAATAGTTTATGATCGAAAATATTACGTTATAAAAATGTTATAATCGAACGTTAAAAATAGAAAATAAAAGAAATAAGCCGGATAACGTATATTTACGAATTATTAATAATCGTTATATAATTTTAATTAACGAGAATTACCGGATTAAAATTAAAAAAGTAAAGGTATGTAACGTTAAGGGCTTTTTTTAAAGGTACTAAGACGAACATAATTAAAAAATTTAATTATTAAAAAACGGTTACTTTCTTATTATACCGTATATACGAATTTACAAAATAATACGTATATTGAAAAAAACTACTCAATTTAAGAAATATTATTAAATTTTTACTTTTTTATATATAACGCAAAGTATATTACCGACTCCGAAAACATAATGACGTCCTACACCACCTTACCGGATGCACCACCTTATCGGATAACTTTTAATATATTTTAATTCCTTAAGTTTAATTATTTATTTCTTAATACTAACAATATTAAACGTTTTATAAAAAACGTACAAATAAACCTCGCTATTTAAGCTAAAAACCGAAACCCGAAACTTAATTATATAATAATTAATTTAATATATAAACTATCCTAATTTACATTAAATACATAATATTATAATAAGTCTTTCCGAACCGATATTATTTTAAATTTATAAAAGTTAAAGCCGACTCAAAAAAACCAGTTATTAACGGAATTTTTAACTTAAATATATAAATATTTTCTATCCGGCTTTAATATATTACAAATATAGCCAATATATTACTAACCTAACGTATTCCTAATTACGTCGTAATTAAGTAAACATTAAGATTTATTAAACAGTAAAAAAAATATAAACGCGTTTAAATCGAAAATTTAATTATTAATAAGTTTTATTTAAAAATTTAAAGGCATTTCGTAAATAATTTAAGTTTATTTGAACTATAATTACGAAATACGGTATTATAGAAAAATATTTATAACTTCGAGAAAACTAAATGTTTTATAAAGTTTTTTATAATAATAAATATGGCAATTATTAATACCGAAAAAGGGAAAAAACTTAAATAAATAGAATAAAGAAATAAAAAAAAAATTATAATTAATTAAATTTAAAATAGATTTAACATTTTAATAAATATATTCGAATACGTACGAAAAAATTCGAAAGGTTTTCTTATTTTTAACGGTTACAAAAGTTATTATTTAATAAAATTCGAGAAATATTACGCTAATAATAATATTATTACGCTTTATATAATCGTATTTTTTATATCGGCTTTATCTTTTTAATATATTTTTTTAAACCCGTTTATTTACGGTATATCGAAAACCTAATATAATATTATTATATCTATATTATTAAGGAGTATTTTCTCGCCGGCTTTTACGATCCGTTTTAAACTATTATAACGTTCGATAATATCAAATCTGAATTCGTAAAAGCTGGTTTTATTTTATTTAATTTTAATATTATTCTTTCTAAATAAAAAGTTTCTTTGGTTGTATTTATACCGACTGTTTTTTGTTAACCTTTGCCGGTTTTATTTTATCATTTATACAAATTCTTAAAAATATTAGTAAAGTAACAAAATAGAAATAATACTTATAAAATTAAATTAAAAATTATTAGTGTCACTTATTAACAAAAATACTTATATCGGTTGATTTAATAATAAAAGGTTATATATTATTATTATATAAAGCCGCTTTTTTCTGAAAAGAAAAGCGTTTAATTATACGAAATGAATTATATATTAAGCACAAGTTGTAAAATTAAAAATAAACTTTTTTAAAAAGAAAGAACATTTATTATATAAAAGAAATAAGCTTTTTTGGCTCAAAAGAGGGGGTAATAAAAAATGTAACTAATAATCACTGAAAAAGGTTATCGCAAAAAGGTTAAAATTAAAGAACGGAAATATAACGTCTATAATAAGCCCGGGCATAATACGCGTATTTTTAACGAAGTTATGAATACATTTGGCAGAAAAAAATCTGATTAATTTGAATTAATACGATATATTATTATTAAGTTATTTGAACTTATTGCTGCAAAGTATTACAAACCATCCGGAAAGATGGTATATCTAGTAAGGTGGTGTGGAACGTTATAAACGTTTATAATTACGATAATAACGTTATATTAAAAAACTAAAAGGATAACGAAACGAAAATTATTAAACGAAAACGAAATAAATCGAAAAAGGTAAAATTAAATATATATAATGAAATGGAGCAGGGTGTAGGGTCGGACACATGGCCTGACTGATCAGTTAGTCAGCAGCCCCTATGTATTTCTAGCGGTCCTTTTCGCCGGGCTCAACCCCGAGAACATCACCACTCATCTTTCATAGTTTTGTTTTACTGGTCTCAACACCAGAATACAGTTTGCGTTGCCTTCATTATCTCTTGAACCCTGGGCTCACTCGTGACACGCTCTTCGATTATGCACTGATCAGGACCGATTCTCCCCGTCCCATTTCAATAAATACGAAACTTTTAACAAAACCTTAAATTTATAAAGGCCTTAATTTAAAAAACGTTAATTATTATTTAAGCGTTTATAACTTTAATTTTATTAACAAATCAGAGAATAATTTTCTCGGAAATCCAAATAATTATAACGTTATCTAATAAACGCTTAAATAAATATATATACAAAACGTATATAACGATAAGTTAATTCTATTTAACCTGATAACGATAAATCCAATTTTAAGGAAACTATAAAAATCTTTAAATAAAATATATAATTTAAAGTTATTAATAAGGAATTAAAAAAATTTAATAAACTTTTTTAACTTAATAATCAAAGCTATAAAAAGTTGTTTAATAAACGCCAAATAAATATTAAAAAGAATTATACCTTTAGAGGCAAACTAAAAATGTATAAATTTCGTATTTACGTACGAAACTTTATTTAACGTAAAATATAAATTATAACGAAATAATTACAAATATCGTTCGCGTAATATATTAACGTATTTTTATAATGTTGATAGCAGTTACAAAATAATATATAAAATAAATCGATTTTATCATAACGAATTTAATAATAATTTAAAAAAAGATATTTTTATAAAACGTTTTTTTATATTATAAAAATATTTCGATACGTACAAAAAAAAATAAGGTTTTAATTTTATTTTTAAATCTTTTTTCTAAATTAATAAATGTTTTTTACGGACTAAAGTTAGCCGGTGCCGTATAACAAAAAAAGTTCGAACGATATTTATAAAATATTATTTTCAACCGTTAATATCCGATAACGTGATATATATTAATACGAAAATTCGAAATATAATTATTTCGTCTATCGATAATTTTTTACTTTTTAATCTTAATAAAGGACGTTTATAATATATAATAAAGGTTATTACGAATAGTGTTTTTATTAACGACCTTAAAAAAGCAGATTAATATTTCAAAATACGTATCGTCCGATTATCCGAAGTAAATAACGTCCGTTTTGATCAGAAATAATATATCGACAAAACGTTAATAAATTTAAAAATAGATAATATGCGGGCAGAGCCGACCTTTTTTATTGACAAATATTTAAATTACGTATTTTATTATAAAAGTACGGTTAATAAATAAACTATTTTTAATTATATAAATTTCGTTAACAAATACTTTTTTTAATTACATGACGTAATCCGAGACGGCGTTTATTACTTTTATTTAGGTACGTTTTATAAATAACCCGTTACCGAAATATCGAAAATATATTAAACGTTTCTCGAAATACTTAAAAAATATTTCGAAATTATTTATTCGATATTAAAAGTTAAACGAAACGTATCTTTATTACGTATATAATAAATTAAAGTTATTGATAATAGTTAACGTAAATTTTACGGACGATTTTAATATAACTAAGTTAATTATTAATTACGTTTTACTTATAACAAAAATTCTAATAACGTAAATATCGAAATGATAATAAGTTATTACGAAATATATTTCGAAAACTAAATACGTAATATTAAGTATAACAGTTACTAAGGTAATTAACGTACGCATCTTGTTCGAAAAACTTAAACTTATATCTAAAAGCTTTATTACCATTTTCGAAAATAATAATAATATAGAAAAATAGGCTGAAAAAAATACCATGTTACGGAAAAAACATTATATACGTATTAAACATTATTATATACGCCAAAAAATTTAAAAAGGCCGAATAAAAGTTAAATATATTAAAAGCCTATAAAATCTAATTAACGGATTTATTAAACCTTTAAATAAAATAATATAGGCAAAGTTTATTATTAATTTAAATTTTAAAAAATATTTAAAAATATTTATAAAAAAGTAATTTTAACTAGCAAAAAAATAGTTTCGTTAAACTTTTTTTATACGGAAAAAAAAGCGTTCCCTTATTAAAATCTGTTTCTCGTCCGAAAACGATAACTACGGTATTTTTCTTACGATTACTCGAAAATATCTGTTTATTTATTAATTTTAAGGCTTTAATTTTCCGTAAAATCATTTATATATTTTTATTTCTTCGATTTTTATATACCAGATTAAGGCCTAATAACCCGCTAACAATTAATTACGATATATAACTTATAATTAATAAACGTTCCCAAATTTACCGGATTAAAGCTTTTACTTTTTGGCTATTCGAAAATAAAAGAACTTAAAAGTAATAACTTTAATTATTTATTAATTTGCTGATAAAAAATAGGTTATTTATTTCTAATTAAAAAAACTTCTAAGGTAATATGTTAACGTAATATAATTATTTCCGTATATAAATAGCTAGGCAATTCCAGAACGTTTTGAAAAAAGCGGGCCCCGCTGGCCGGCGTAGTCGTAACGGTACGGTAAAGTAATAAGGCCGGCTAATTAATATAACGGCTAAAGTATTAGCTTTATTTAATATAAAGAATAAGGGTTTAATTTCGAATTATATAATATATTTTTTTTACTATTTCTTTTATAATTTTATTAATTTTTATTATCTTTTTTACAGTTTTTTACATAAAAGTTAAGGTTTAACTACTAAATATATTAGCTAATTAATTTTTTTCAAAGTTTTATAATATATATATAACGCAAAAAGGCGTATTGAAATCTGGTACGTTAATATATACCTAATTAATTGGCCCGTATAACGCTTACCTTAACGCGTTTGCATTAAACCTATATACTCCACCTGTATTTAATATTTCTACATATAATATAAATTATCCTGATCCTTCCTAGATATCGTTAGTAATATATATATCATTATACTAATAACATTCAGTAAAGCACTACGTATCTTTACAATTATTTTTTAAAATCTATATTAACAACTTGCAAATATAATAACCAAGAAAACTTTTATAAAAAAATAAAACCATAATCATATACAGCTTTAAAAGGGCTTTTGAACCATATATATAACTTTCCGATCGGGGCTGGTTTGGTGGAAACATTAAAGAAGCATTAAAAAATTTAACGTCGCCTACCTTCCGACCGGAACGCCCTCATGGCTGCGACGCAACAACCACCGGTCGCAACAGTTTGCCATGGACCTTCCAAGGGTAATTCAGTATGGGAGAATCCTGTCCAGCTATTCTTTTGGCCATACGGGTTGTGGTTGTTGCGTCGCAGCCATGAAGGCGTTCCGGTCAATCAAGTCCGGAACCTTCTCAGGTCTGCGACGCAACAACGACAATCCGTACGGTCGAAAAATTGATATACGGACTTGTCCCATACTAGATATACTTGGGAAGCCCGGTTCATGATGATGCGACCGGTAGTTGTCCTGTCGCAGCCATGAGGGCGTTACGGTCGCCTATTTCCCAGGCCTAAACTTGGTCTTATTATCTGTTGCCTCAGCTAGCTCAGGCCTCTGCTGGCTCGTTTTCCAATTCTTTTTTAGTGTACTGTTATATCACGCTAAAAATTAACCAATCAAATCCCATATTTCCGTAACGAACCAGCGAGGCCTAAGAATTAGTTTCAGAAATTGAGTTTCGTTTTCGGCATCGCTATTAAAATTATTAACTTTTCTTTCATATTTTTAAAAAATTTAAAAATTTAAAGTCACGTAATCAAATTAAGCTCGATAAGTATGTAATTTTATGTACACGTCAAATATAAGCTATATATATATAGGAAATTTTGCAATTTTTTTCGACGTCAATTACAACTAATATAGCTAAGTTTAGATCTAGGAAATAGGCGACCGCAAAGTTTTTATAGTTACGACAGCATAATTATCGGTTACATTATTATGTACCGGGTTTCTCTAATACATTTTATATAAGAAAAGTCCGTATATTAATGAATTGGGACGGGAAGATTCGGTCCTAATTAGTGCATAATCGAAAAGCGTGTTACGAATAAGCCTAGGGTTTAAGAAATAATGAAGGCAACGTAACTGTATTTTAGTGTTAAGACCAGTCCAAAAGCAAAACTATGATTAATAATTAGTAATATTCTCGGGGTTACGCCCGGCGAAAAGAACTATTAGAAATATATAACGGGCGCTAACTAACCGATTAATTAGATTATATATCCGACCTTATACTTTGGTTTATTTTAACCTTCTTTTTTTAAAATAAAATTATTTTTAATTTATTTTAAGAAATAATTAAATAAAATCTAAACGTAATTAACTTTTAATTTTATAAAATATATATAAAACCTATTAAGTAATTCAATTACCGTCTATACAATTTATTTTTCAATCTTTTCAGCTTAAAACTTTATTTTTTACGTTTAGCCAAATTTTTACCTTATTTAATTTTCTTTTTTTATGCTTTATTTTCCTTTTCCTGCTTAACGATCGAGGTCTTATATTTAGGTTAATTAGGTTAATTTTAAAGGAAATATAGTTCCGGTTATTATGTTATTATTTTATAAATATTTCCTATTTATTTGTACGATATATTATACCGGCTCTTTATTATTACTTATATTCGTTAATTATTTACGGCCGGTCGAGGCTTATATTTCGGTTTAAAAATAAGCTTAAAAAATTATGTCGATAATATGTTTTTAGAACGAATAAGTTGTGAAAAAAGTATCGGAATTACGGTAATTCGTAAAATTAACTTTTTAAATTTTTTTTTTAATAATTAAAAGGAATTAAGTTTAATTATTAATTACCCCTAAGACTTAAAACTTTATTAATATCTGGTTTTTTATTATCGTTACTGGATCGAAATAAGGATTTGTTAATCCATAATCTTACGGGCCTGAAAATATCGTCTATTTTTAACTTAAATTAAAAAAAAATTTATATTATTTTGCATAATAACTTTTTTAAATAATACAAACTTACTTTATTAACCTAAGTTAAAAATAATAAAATAAAACATATAGGTTATTTATAAACCATAAGTTTAAGGTATTTTCTGGGACGGGATATTAGCGATCGTTATACGTATAGGCAGGTTACCCAAAGCCGAATTCTTTCAAATCTTTCGATATTTTTATAAAAATAACTTAATATATTTTTCGGACGGGTAAATATTAAAAAGCATAAAATTTTCTTTAATTGGATATATAACGTATTAAATTAATAATTTCTTTTTTTTTGTTACTGATTAATATTTTAACTTAGATAATAAATTAAACGTATTTAGGATTATAAGCCCGGACCGTTTCCTTTACCTTACTAGAGATGGTAATAAAATAGCCCTTATTAATTACCTTTCCGACTTTTAGAATAACGGCTATAATTTCGAGTAGGACATATAGAATAATTATTTAAATAATAGCAGTAAAATATTAAAATTATAAATATTTCCCGTTTTGCATAATTATAAAGGTTTGCCATAATCCGGCCGATATAACGTTATTTGAAAATTTATCGGACCATAAAAAAGGTAAAATAAATTTTTGCTATAAACGTGTATTATCTTTATTATATATGGTAATAAAAATAAACCGATAAAACTGGTACTTTAAAGTTAATACAATAATAAAATAAAAGGTACGATTTTTATAATATATTTTACGTCATATACGATGTATATTATCGATATTCTATATAGGTATATTAACGGATTAATTATGATCTCCAAAATATAATATATTTAATTTTTTGAATTCTTTATTTTTACCCTACATAATACGCTTTTTGGACGACGACATAATAACTGGTACTGGGCTAATTAGAATATACACGTACAACTAAAACGATATATAATAATTAAAGGCAATAATAATAAATAAAGTAATATATAATATATAAGGATATATAAATGTAATTATATTTATATTTAGGTACAAATATATAGAAATATAAATAAATTATAAATATTAAGTTATATAAATGCAGAAGTTTGTCAAAAAGTAATAGCAAATTATGCGTATAACTGATTAAATATATACAGGGCCAATATACTTAATTTTGCCATAAAAAACGTATACGCCGAAAAGATTTCTGATAGTTTCGTCTAATATTATATAAAAAGAAATATAATTATCGGTACATTTCTTTAATCAGTTATATAGTTATTTCTACACCCTTACTTTTTTTGCAATTTTCTTTTTATAAACTATATTAACTTCTTTTTTCTAACTATATCCATTTTTAAAACCTAATATATACTTAAACATATACATAATTATTCTTAACGTTCTAATCAATATTATCATAAATTTCTACAAGTTATTTAACTTACGTAATACCCGGGGTTTTCGTAAAGATATAAACTTAAATAAACTTATTAACCCTATAAAAAATTATTTATTAAAACATAATCCGGATTAAATAATAAGTTATCAAATTTTAATAATGCTAAGCTTGTCGATTCCAAGGTTAAGCAAAATATACGTAAGTTCGAATATATTTCTGCTTAACGTTATAAGGTCCTAATTGTATTAAATATAACCATATTTTCTAAACCTGTAACTTATCGTATTAATAAATCCTTAATTATTAATCGAAGTATTAAGCCTTTATATAACTCTAATAATATCCGTAAACCTCAAAATTTAATATATTGCCGGGCACCTATTTACGAATTAATTTCTTCCTTTTAATATAAATCTTATAATATAATATTTAATTAAAATACCTTATTATTTAAGATACCGGTTATAAATAATCTATAATTCTTTAAATCTTAATTTTTTTAATATATATTACCGGTAATCGAAATAATAAAAATTTAATATTTAGCTTCATTCTAGGTATTATTAAGCAAATAACCGATAGCTGCCAATTAATATTAATAATTTTCTTTATCTTTTAAAATATTTTAATTTTATAATATTATTTTAAGATCTTTTTTAACGACTTTAAGTATTCCAGCAGGTTTACGCGTTATTAATTAGCTTCCTGAGCTATTTTTAAGTATTAAAATATCACCTTTTTTTAACTTTTAAATCGAACGTTAACGGAAATTAATTTAATTTTAAAACGATTAAAATATTATATATTATGTAATATTTAAATATTTTAAAGTAAGTATTTTTTATTCTCTATAATATTTTTAACGAATCTTTATTAATTAATGCAAAATATTCGGGGTTATATTTATTATCTTGGTTAGCGGTCCAGCTACCGGTTAATATATATAATAGCAAATTAAAGGCGAAAACTTTTACGTAATTATAAATGCTTAAGTTAATATAATCGTTATATTTTAAAAGAAAGGTAAAAAGTTACTGTTTTATCCCGTATTCGTCGAAACATTTCGGGCCGGATTTACGGATTTTTTTATATTATTATTTGCTAAAAACTTTCGGTATGTTATTAATTTATTTATTTAAATCTTTAAGGTATTTAATATTATCTCGTATAAGTTATATAAAGGATAATATCGAAAATTAAAATAACCCGATTAATATAATATGTACTTAATTTTTAAGTATTGGTCGACTCCGGAATTCCATAAAGAATTTTATAATAATGGCGTTAAGTTTATCGAAAGTTATAATTATATATTTCGCAATAATCGATTCAAAAATTTTAAGGTAAACTATAAACGATTACCATAAATTAAAAAAGATATTCGTAATAATATTTGTTCGATTATAAAAATATTCGATAAAAATTGGGTTTCAAGTAAAATTAAAAAATATATTTCGGATTTTTAGTACCGGGTAAGTATAATTAAACGTATTAATTATAAATAAGGTATGGTAAATATCGTATAAGATAATAATGGGCAGGACAATAATAAAGCGTAATAAAGCTTTTATATTTTAAATTTTCGTAATTAATTACGCTAATTTCTTTTATTTTTTTAATCTGCTTATTTCCGGTATATCATTATCGTCTACAATTATATAATTTTCGAATCGATTACTAAATATTTATACCTTATTATTTATTTTTATAAGTTTTAAAATTTTAGGTTATTAATTTCTTAATAATTTAATATTAACAGTATTTAAGGTATCCGCCGTTTTATCGTTAAATTAATCGATAAGTAATTTTATTTAGTTATTTTTTATAAATTAATCGGTTTTTAATATTCTTTTTCGTCCTTTATAAATTATTTTAATTTATAAAAAAAATATTGTAACTTTATTTCATTAATTCTTTTTAAATAATAAGTACTTAAATTAACAATATAATTAATTAAATACGGGCTAATTTAACGATATTTAAACCTTATATTTTTCGATATATTTATATATCGGAACGTATTATATAATGATACCAAGTTATTCATTTTTAAAAGTTTATCTTTTATTTTGTTTTTATTTTCTTAGTTTATAAATCTAGCAGCTTTATAACATTAATTAATAATGATTTTAGTAACCTTAGTTACGTTTTTAACTTTCCTTTTTAAAAGCCGAATCCTTTAAATAATCATTTTCTTTAAGGTATTAACATTTTATATTATAATATTCCATGTTAGCAAAACTATGTCGATTAATAAAAACACTTTTTATCCGTATAGCAATTAGTACGGGCTTAAATTATAACTTTTTATAATGGTATTATCGGCAAAAACTATCTTAAGCAAAAGTTTAACCTATTCTTTGCCGGTATTATTTATTACTTTTATTAAACTTTTAACAATCGGAACGTATCTTTTTTAAGCAGGCCTTATCGTTAAACGGTATACGTAATTCTAACCTTTTGTTAAATTCCAAATATATTATCGGTTTTAAATATTTTACGCTTATTTTCGGAACTTTTATTTATTTTAATTTTAATTGGAATACCGTATCGGTAAAAAAATTATTTATTTAAAAACTTTTTAATCGTTATTAACGTAATAAAACGTAAGGCTTTAATTTTCAGATTATCGGATAATTTGCATTTTATTTCGACCGTAACTTTATAACCGTTATTATTAAACATTACTTAAATATCGATTATTTAAATAATAGCTATATTAATACGCTGCGGAAAGCCGTAACTTTTTTCGAACCGTCGATTAGCAACCTTTTAATATTTTATATATAGCCGTATTACTTTTCGAATATAATTAAACATTTTTTATTAGTAATAAAAAGCTGCTATATAACAATAAATCGAATTTTGTTTTTTACAACTATAATTTTTATAATATTACCTAATTACTATAAATCGTTTTCGTTTAATATTAATAACTTTATAATTACCGTATCGTTTATCCGCTTTATATTATACAGTATTATTTTGCATAAAATAATTTAACGCTTTAACTTTAAAAATAACTTTTTTTATATTAAGGTTTTACGTAATTAATTAGAAAAGTTTAATATCGTAAAGAATTTAACTTATTTTTATAACTTTTTAAATTAATTTCTAATAAAAGGTTTTTATTTATCCATTTTAATAAAAGTTAAGTTTATACCGGTTAAAATAGGGTTAAACCGAACAACGTTTAATTAAATATTAATAAAATTATTAACTTTCTTTTTATTAATAGTTTAACGTATTAAAAGCTTTAAGCAGCTTTTAAAATAAATTATTAGTAATTAAATTCTTTTTATTAAAAATATATTTAATTTTTAAATCGAACATTATTATTTAGGTGATTTAATAAGTAAATATGGTTTTAAGTAAGAAGTTTATAAAATTATTAATTTAAATTATTAATACCTTAACGTCGGTTTTTTAATATAAATCGGATTTCGTAAATATAATTTTAAAATTCCTTAAAATCTTAAAAATAATTTGATATTCTAATTTATTAATATCGTAATTTAATTTAGCATTTTTTTAAGTACTATTTTTAAAGCGCGCAGGATATTTGATATTATTAATTAATTAATTAAAAATATTTTTAAAGCCGTTTTTATTTACGTCCGTTTTCATAATAATTTTGTTTGCAATAAAATTATAATTTAAAGTAATTAAGGTTGGGATAATAATAATTACTTTTTTATATCTTTTATAGTACGATTTTAATTAGGCTCTTAGATAAAAGGTTAATTTTCCGAAATAAACGTATAAAAGGTTCGATTTTAATAATGAAATATATGATAAAAATCCGGTAATAAATAACGATACCTAGAAAAACTTTAATTTTCGAACCGTTTTTATATAACAAAATTTTCAATTTTTTTTTTTGGTTATATCTAGTCGCCGTTTATTTATCCCGTAAAAGAATCTTATTATAACGATTATTTCCTGATATTATTAAAATTTCTTTATATTAATTAATATATTAGTAAATTTATAGTTAAAAAAGGTCTTATTTATGTTAACGATATGCTTATATATAAATCGTCGAATTCCGGGAAAAAATATTTTGTTATTATATTTTATTTTTAGCCTTTTAATATTAATATCGTTAGTAAATAACCGGGTAATATCGGGTATTAAATCGTAAAAAGAAATTTTTGTTACGCGGCGAAAATAAATTACAAAATTAATAAACTTTATAAACATATTAATATATTTAAAAGATTTTTATTAATAAAGGTCAATATAACTTAATTATAGCCGGAAAACAAGTTTATTAAGGTAATTAACGAATATATAACAAAATCTGCGAAAAGTTTGTCGTAATTTTCTAGCATAAAGGCATTTCGTAAGGTAATAATATTTAATTTGGTCGTAAAATTAATTAATTGTAGGTTACCGTTCTTTTTTTCGATAAGGAATTCGGCATTTTCATATACGGTATAAAATTATTCGAATTTTTTTGTTAAATACGTATTTATAATATATCGATTAATTTGTTTTTCAGGTTAGCCGGCATTATTATACCGTTAATTTATTATATTTTATAAAGAATTATTTGGATTTTATATTTTAGTATAACGTTTAATTTAATTTTGCCATAATTTTATTAATTTTAGGTTAAGGTAACCTTTTTATAAAAAAGTATTTTTTTAAATAGAATTTTTTAATGCAGTTAAATTTGTTATTAAGTTGATTAAAAATATTTTTTTTTAATAAGCTAGATACTTTGCGGCATGGTAATAAACTTAGGGAATAAGGTAGTTAATAGTATATCAAGTTTATTAAGTTTTTTTTATTTTAATTAATAACTTTTTAAACCTTTTTAAGCTTTTTAGCTTCTTAGTCCGGGTTTCCGGATGGTATTGATTCGTTTAGTAGTATATTATTGATTAGGACCACTTTTTTTATTTCGATTTATATATCGTGTTAATTTGTACGGTCCGTTCATTATTAATTTTATCGTATATTTTTCTTTATAGAATTCTATATAGGGCGTATATAAGTTCTTTATCGTTAAATCGACCTAGGATAATATTTCCGGGTTTTAATTAGTATATATATTATTAATCGAGAAAATGTAAGGGCTTATAACGTATTCGTCCGTATTTTGCTTATAAGCTTGCTTTTATTAAAAAAGCGGTTTATAATTTTACTGGTTACATTTTTTTTAATTTTTTTATCGGTGTAAATATTGCGGATAACTTTTCCAGCTGGGATCAAAGGGGTAGTAATTTTTATCGCGTTAAATTTTAGGGGTTTTTTTTATTACTTTAGGGTTTATATTTAAAGTTATGTTTAATTTGGCTATAAAATTAAGTTTTAATATAAATAGCTGCGTAATACAATAATCGTCGACGATAAATAAAGGGAATATTAACGATCGGCCAGTTAATTAAATAAGCGTTTTAATTATTTTTTCGAACGGAGTTCTTTTTTAAAAATTAAAGCCTATAAAGGATATACGCGTTTATCGTATTATTAATCCGTACTGTTTAATATATAATAAAACGATAACGTTAAACTTAGTTCCAATATCGATAATTTTATTATTAAATCTTTACCGTTTTTATAGTTTATTTTGATTATTAGTTTGAATAGGCGAGTAATGTATTTAACTGGGCTGTATTGCTAGATTAATAGAACTTAAGTTTTCTTTTAACTTTTAGCCTTATATCCTATATTTATAATTAGGATTTCAAAAGATTTTTTTGCTTTTAAAACATTAGATCCTTGTATTTCGGTTTCTATTATTTTGATCGTTTTTTTGTTTTTATAATTAAACGTTTTCAAAGGTTTAATAACTATGAAATTTTTAAAAGCTTTATTAAAGTCCGGATAGGCCTCGATTAATTCGGATTAAATAATTTCGAATTTCCGTTTAAAGATTTTCCGGATTTCTTTTTTTAGAATTTAATAACGTTTTTATTAATTAGGCCTTGTAAGAATACAGCCTCCTACAGCCAGACAGGGCTTGGACAGGACCCCATAAATCCTGATAAGAACGTATGCAGCAACAGTCGCTGATACGACCCGACAAGGGGCTCGTGGCTCAGTGGAGCTAGCAATTGGTCTGATTATATGACAGGCCTTTATGGTTAAAAGCGTTATCCGTTTAAATAATATTATCCTTTTAATCAACGTTATTAATTTAAATACCGGCTTTTATATTTTATAATAAAGGTTCTTTATGTATTAATTTATTATTATCGGTTTTACATTTTT
The DNA here is from genome assembly GCA_004155915.1 of Monosporascus sp. CRB-9-2. Classification (NCBI taxonomy): domain Eukaryota; kingdom Fungi; phylum Ascomycota; class Sordariomycetes; order Xylariales; genus Monosporascus; species Monosporascus sp. CRB-9-2. Next base: position 9,460 of record QJOA01002329.1, on the reverse strand, counting down.
TCCAGCTTCCGGATTTCTTTTCGTTTTTATTAATACGTTTAGTTATTATAACGCTAATAAATATGGCCGGCCGATCAAAGTCGTCGACCTTTAGGGTGCGGATCTTTTTCAAATATTAGATATTTTTGTTTTCGACAGGGTCGCTTTCTAGCTAATTACGTAAAGGTACCTTTTTATAAAACGGCTTTTCGTTATTTTTAACAAAATATATTATATTAATCCTGGTTATACGGCCTTAATCAATATCACATTTTTATCGGTTCGGTTTTAAAATCGTTATAAGTTTCGGAAGATTAATAAGATTAGGTTAAGTTGCACTTTAGTTAAAACTAAATAAACGGTTTTTTTTCGCCTCGGTAAATATCTTCTTATCGATTAAAATATTGCATTTTTTCATTAAATCATCCGGAAAAACCTAAAAAACTCTAAATTTATTTTGAAATTCTTTTACAAATTAATATCCGTTAATTAATAATTTATTTTTTAAAAATGTAAGGAAATTATATTTATATATATTATATTTAAAGTAACGGTAAAATTAATAAATATTAGGCTTAAAATTACCAAATCGTCCGCCACGATTTTAATATTTACTTCGATAACTTTTTCGATTACAGTAATTATTTTAACAACGGTAAAAAATATAACCGACTTTACTAGGCTGGAAATTTATTATATATTAATCGATAAATCGGCTTTATAATTACGAACTTAAAGCGCTTTTTTTTTGGCGGAAGATAATAATATAAGGTACGGACAACTTTTTAAATTTTTCTTTTTTTAAAAAAAAATACTTTAAAGTTTTAAATTTATTAAGTTTAATTAATTTTTAAATCTTATAATGCGTTTGTAATTTCCGATACCTAATTAATCCGATTCGATAATAATTATCGTAAACGGAAGTTTCTTTATCATTATTATTTGGGTTATTAAACCGAATAAAATTAATCTTAAGTTTTTTAATCGATATCGAAACGAATGCCTTTTTATTCTCGTTCAAGTTCTTTATATTTAAAAAATACAGCTTTATTTATAACCTAGCCTTTAATTAATATCGAAATATTATTATAAATTATTACGTATAAATTATTAAATTGTATAAAGGAATTAATAATAATTTTTTTGAAAATAGCCGGTTAATAACCTTTTTAATAAGCTTTTAATATATTTATTTTATTAATTAACTTCTTTTTTCACTTCACTTGTTCCAAAAAAAATTTTAACGGCTTGTTTTAAGTAGTATTTATAAACTTAATTAAGGTTGCTCCGTTAAATTTGCTTAATTAAAGTTATTAATCGATTTTTAACGGTCCGAATTTATTTAAGTTTTATAATTTAGAAGTTTTTAAAACGCTTTTAATTACGTTATTTTATTTGGTTGTTTATTAATAATTACTTTAATTCGGTTCTTTATATTAATGTTATCGGTTTAAAATAATAATTCAAAAAATAGTTTATATGTCGTAAGTTTATATTTTTTTATATAATTTAATAATCCCTTTAATTTAATCGGTAACTTTAATATTTAAAAAGCGAAGGTTCGGGTAAGTTAATATATTTAAGAAAACCATAAAAAACGAAAACTTATTTATAGTAAATGTAAAAAAGCTGTATTCGAGTTGATTAATTTATTTAAAAGATATAACGTCCGATATAAGTATTATAAGCTTTATAAATAATTTTAAAACTTTATATCTTTATAAAACTTTTCGTTTTTTCGATATTTTAATAATAATTGTAGAGATTATTTATATACTTAAATCCTTAATAGGTTTTAAAAATTTAATTAAATTATTTTAAGATTTAATTTTATTAGGCTTATTTTTATAAAAGTTATTTATTAATCGGTATTAAACGGTTATATTTAAAATAAGGTTCTGGTTTTTTTAAAAGATAAAAAACTTTAATAATGATAATAAGCCGTATTATTTTTCGATTTAAGTAATAATTTTAAAAAGCTTAGATAGATTTTTAGCAAATTTATTAAAACTTATTTTAAATTAATAGAAATTTTTAATTGTAAAGTTATTTAAGTTTTAAAATATTATCTTATTAAAAACACGTTTAAGCATAAAAAAGATAACTATTTACGATAATTATTTTAGGTATATTTTGTTTTCTTTTAAATTTTAAAGCTTAATAATTTTTTTTTATCCGTCCGAATAACTTTATCTTAATTAATAATTTGATATTCGTTTATATTAAACCGTACTCTTTTTAACTTATTTATTAATGTCTTTATTATTAACCTAAATGTTATAATATTTAAACTATATAAAACAAATTAATTTTAAGTAAGATTATTTAATAATAATTAAATAGAATATTGCTCGATTAACGTTACGAGAATTTAAAATATATCCGGCAAAATGTTTTTTTAGATTTTTTTTTTTTATATTAAGTAATATTGTTTTTTTCTCGATAATTTTCTTTCGTACGTAATATAAATAATTTTATAAGCCTATTTCTTTTTTTATTTATATTCGTAATCCTGTTTATATTATTAATCGTATTATCGTTTTATTTTGTTTTAATTTATTAAAAGCTGAATAATTACGTTATTAGTAACGTAAATTTAGCTTATTAATTTTTATTAGTTAATTTCGTTTTTTATCTTATTATATAATTCTTTTTATATTATATATATTGTTTCCTTAATTACGTAATCGGTTTAAAATTTAGTTAATTAAGCTAAATTTTAATACCGGTTACCGTTTACGTTTATATTTTTTGGCCGTTTTCCGAATAAAGTTATATTTTTAAGTAAAATATCGTATATAAACAATTTAATAACTTTTTATTAATCGGAAAAAAGTTACGTCGTTATTATAATTATCGGTCGTTTATCGTAAGTTGTTATCAGGTTTGTATAATTATAATCGTAATTATAACTGCGCTTTTAATTAAGATCTTATTTTTTCCGTTTAATAATTAAAAATCGAAAATTACTTCGGCAGCCAAATAAAGCCAGTTTCCCTTTTTTAGCAGCTAGATAAATTGGGACGAAAAGATTCGACTTTAATTAATGTATAATCGAAAAACGTATTACGAATAAGTCCAAGGTTTAAAAGATAATAAAAGTAACGTAATTATATTCTGGTATTGAAACCAGTCCAAAAGAAAAATTATGATTAATAAGTAGTAATATTCTTGGGGTTACGCCGGGCGAAAAAAACTGCTAGAAATATATGACGGGTGCTGACTAACCGATCAGTTAGGCCATGTATCCGACTCTGTACCCTGCTTCATTTTATTAATTTTTTCGGCCGTACGGGTTATAACTATTACGTTATAATTATAGAAATATTAAAATTAACTTAGTTCGAAACGTCTTTTAATTATAACATAATAATTATAATTCGTATAAATAAAAAATTAATTAAACGAGCTTTTTTTATATTAAGTTATCTTTATAAAGCTTATAACAAAATGTTATATATAATTATTACGTTATCGTAAGTAAAAAAACCTTTCGAACGGAAAATTTATTAATAATTAAATTTTTAATTCATTTTTAATATTTTTACTAACTTAATCCCGATCGAAAAGTTATATATATAATTAGGAAACCTTTTTAAAGCTATATATAATAAGGTTTTTTTTATTTTATTAAATATTTTTATCGTTATTATATTTGTAAATTTTAAAATAAACTTTCCAAAGTTTTTATGGAAGTGCCGATATAGTGCCTAATATTTTGTACCGTACCATTAGGCCTTAGTTTTGAGGTTCGTGATTTCTGTAGGTCTTTTTGTAGGTCGGTACTTAAAGCTATATGTTTTTGAGGAAGCTCTAGCTACGACTGTGCCGTAAGCGCAGCCACAACCTTAAAAATAGGACCTGATTTTAGTGAGATAAATTATCTGTAATTGCCATTCAAAAAGATTGGGAAATTTCCAGTATGTATATTAGCTTATATTCGACGTACGTGCAAAGTATTAAACCTATCGCATTTAAATTAGTTTATTGGCAAATTAATTTTATATTCGGATGAATATATTAAGAACAGTAATAATTTGTTAAGAGGGTTATACCGACCCGTTTTTCTGCAACTTCAACTCAGGCCTCGATGGCTCGGTACGGGGATACGGCATCTAATTGGTTAATTTTTAGCGTTATGGGCTTGTACAAATCGGGTCCACTTAGTTTCCGAACAGCAAATTAATCACGTTAAAATATTTAAAAATTCAAAACATAACACCCACAAGTAATATAAAGCTATAAAAAATAATATAAGTAATAATATATCTAATTAAACTGAAAATAAAGATTTTATAAGAAATTAATGATTAATAAAATTAAAAGATTTCATTAAATATATATATAAATATAATATAAATTAAGTATATTATTATTATTTATATATATATAAAATTTAAAACCATTAATTAATTATATAATAAAAAAGAAATATGAATTTATATATATTCTTTTTTTTTATCATAATACGTATTAAAAATTAATATTTTAAAATTATATATAAAAATATTAAACTTTTGTATTTTAAGAGTTATAATTATAAAACTTTATTAATATGTATTTTATAACTATATAAAGTTGTATAATAATTTTTAAAGGACTTCATAAAGGTTACGGTAAGTTATAATTAATTTTTTATAATATATCTCTTTTTATATTTAGTTTTTAAATAAATATAAAAAAATATTAAATTATTATTAATTAAACCGAAATTTCGGTATCTTATATAATATTGGGCGCTTTTTAGAATACCGGTATTACTTTTTTAATATCGGTTAAAAGTAATTAATGTTACTTATATTTCTTTTTGTATATAAATTTTTTAAACGTTTAAAAATATTTTTATATATAAGGATTTAAAAAACACATATTTTAACGTTTTATTTAAATTAACCAATCTTGATATATATCTCTTTATTTTTATAATTATTTTTATTAAGGCGTTATGTTTTTACAAATATTTTTCGTAAGAATTTAAGGTGTTCGGAAACTAAGTGGACCCGATTTGTACTTTGAATGACCTTAAAGAAACGAGCCAGCAGAGGCCTGAGCTAGCTGAGGAAACGGAGATACCGCATTTGATTAGTTAATATTTAGCTTCTTGGCGGAGTATATTGAACAACTTTTTTTATTTAAAAAGTTGGGGAACAAGCCAGCAGAAGCCTGAGCTAGCTGAGGTAATATTTTGTTAAGTTAAATGAATGGCTATACCGGACTTGGCTTGTTGAAAGCCCTCCTATATGATCAACGACCTCCCCGCCCCTGACAAAAGAAAAAGAAAACCTTGATAGTCCCATTGCGTTATGCATTCTTTTATGCCCACCCTTATCTGGTACAGTCTGAGCTGTCCTCCAGTCCACTCAAACCTGCTCGACTCTCTCTCGGTCTCTGAGCTTCCCACACAACTGACGCAACATAGGACGAACACCTAGTAAGACCAGCTGACCCTCACGCTGATCTCACCGGACTTGCCACGAATAGTTCCACTAAACGACTTGAACAGCTCGACATTGAACTCGATGGTTCCCCCTGCGATCTCGTCATCGGCAGATAGACTATCCCAGTCATAAAGAGCCGCCTCGATTGCAAGGGTCTTGTTGATTGGCACAGCTACCGTGTTCTTAAACAAGGGGATTGCAGTATTTGGGCGTACATCGAAACGAGACCCAGAAGGGCTGGCGAAAAGCTCGGTATGGCCGAAACCGTTCTTAGCAATGATTGTCCCGTAAACATTACAGGGGTCCTCGTCGTCTCCGTTGATCAGAATGACTTCCACCAAGGCCTGTGCAGCATTACTCAACACCACATAGTTCATCGTTACCCAGCCATATTGGCCGTCGATCCGCCGGCCGACGGGCTGGTCGTACGTATTCGTGACGTCGTAAGGATTCCATGACATTTTTTCCTGAGCGATCTTATCGTCTGGAGACGCATCGGCGTCCCTATCCCAGAGATCCAGGGTAATAGAGAAACTGTCAGTCGCCAAAATGCACCGAGGTGGACCCTGGAGTGTTGCATGCTGGCCTGGGCTGATTTTTTGGTAGCCGTCTCTTTCCCGGTTGTAAAGCAATTGTTCGCCCAAGGCGTCGTTCGCGGAGATTTTCCCGTAGAGCTCCCCTGGGTCCTCGCCGTCTATGTTCTCCATGCGCACCCAGAAAATCTCGGCCAATGCGCGGCCTCGAGGGTAGTCGCTCCAAGGAGCGGCCACCTCACGGGGCGGACGCGAGAGTCCTGGGAGGGTGCGATAAAGCAAGATGCCTAACGCAGCGGCGACGCCGGCGGCATTTGTGATCCCCAAGTTATTTGAGGGGAGGCGGAAATGTGCAGGATCAGGATCCTGCTCGGCGTGTATCAGCGCTTCAGAAAGCGTTCCCCAGGAAGTTTCGTAATCGATCATTCGAGTGGGTGTATTCAAGCTGGAAGTCCAATGTTCAGTGAGATAGTCGGATATCCATTGCAATCGTACTGATTCGCATATCATCTGGATAACAACCAGCAATGAATATGCTGTTCCGGTTCTATTGGTTGAAGGATCCCTGGTATCTGCAAGCTGGCGTACGGCATTGGCGAGAGGAGTCTGGCCAAGGGCGACCGCTAGCCTTGTCTGGTCTCCTACGCCAGCGGCTCGCTCCAACGCGCCGTAGCTACCATCGAACCCGATGAATCTGGCTCCGGGAATTAAATTCTGGCGATTCTCTATGCCAATCTCAAACCACTGACTGCCTTCCTCATCATTTCGGAAGCCGTCCAGGTAGAGGTTGTCCCGTCGGATCCTCAGTCTCAGGCGCGAGGATCCTGTTCGCAATACGACGTCGATCCAAGTAGTAGGTACCGCCGCTTGAGGAGGAAGGACTGGGCGATTCCGAATGAAACTTCCAGGATTGCCAAACAATTGACGGAGTCCTGAGATGAAGCTCTGGTATCCCTCGCGATGGCCATCCACGTTGAAGGTGGGAACCTGATCACCCATGGCTTCTATGAGTATTCTTGACGATGAATGGAGAAAGGATGTAGGTACCCTAGGCTGCAGACGAGTTACCGAGTATACACGCAAGTAGTAATGCTTGTCTGCGGCATCAAGAAGTCAGAAAACGCGTGGACTACCTGGGTTTTTATAAACATCCGTGACTTGACGATCAACATATCGCCTTCCCCCTTTGACCTGCAATGTCGGTGATACCGAAGGGATGCTAAGATCGGCGTATGAATCAGAGTGTGATAAGCCGAGTTCTAAGCTGAAACGCAAATATATGATATGCTACACTGATTGCAAGCGAGTGCCGGGTTCTGGAAGCCGGTATAGGGTTCTTAAAGACTCAGTTTTACGCATCCATTCTATCGAACAGTGTGGAAATCATGCAAAGTATATAACAGCGCCAATACTTACAAAACCATACTGGGCAGTTATTTCATCGATGCTTGCGTAGAGATGTCAGGTATATGCTGGGCTTAATAATAAGGGATATTCATCCCTCAGAGCTCCAGATCTAAAAAAGTGAACTCTTCCTACAGTCCCTCCCCACCAGTGCCGTTACTTATTGTGCTCTTTTGTGTATAACATTCTTATCACAAATATCGTGGGCGCAATGTAGGCATCAACTCCTATTATCAAAGTCATAGCTTGTGCCTAAGTAATTCACGTTCAGACATGATCCGGAATAATAGGCTGCTTTGCTATGCACGGTCATACTATCCATCTGCCAGTGGCCGGCTGAAATGCATGTAGCCTGCATGCAACGTTGACAGCGACGGTTGCCTATAATGTCGCTTTGAAGCTTTTGAGTGGGGGGAAAAAACCTCGGGGATTAATAATAATTGCTACACTCTGGGTCTCTCTCGTCAGCATGAAGTAGAAGTGGTATTCGACACACAACATAAGACCGACGGTTAATACTAAGTGTTCGCCAAGTACGCAGATACGTAAGTACCTGATAGGGGATACTTTCCTCTAGATTAAACAACGCAAATGTAAAAGGTTATAATTCGAAGGCGATCAGAGAAGACAAACTAGCACTACAAGTTAGCAGGCATAATCATGGTTAGTATTTATTGTTTCATATTAATTAAGGCACATAGTAAAGCAGAATAAAAGGTAGTATTATCACCCAACGCCCTTGTCTTATTATAACTATTTAAGCTAAGTTTTAAGTTTCGTTTTTTATCTTAAATAACTAACTCTATTTTAATTTTTTTATAAAACGTTTTATATTATTAATATTAAGAAATTTACAAATAAAATTTAAAATTTAAAAATTTAAAAAATAAATAGTTCGCTTATTTAATACGTTATAATAACATACGTTAATAGAATTATTATATTAAATAAATGTTATTTAAAAGTTAAAATACATTATTAAACGAAAATTTCTAATATATAATGGCTATAAAATTAACTAGTTATTTAATTTAATTGTACGGTTTATATTAATAATTATATAATATATTTTAACGAATTTTAAAAATTTAAATAATTTAAACTTTTAAATTTTTTAAATTTTTTAAATCCTTTATTTATTTATACGCGTTAAAACTTTAAATTTCTTAAGTCTTTTAAGCCAGTTACGTAACTTTAAGTAGTAATCGGAATAATCGTTTATAACGTCCGACCGTCGTTGGAAATGCCAAGCCTATTAGGTCATAACAGGACTTGACTAACCTAAACCTTATTGTTACAACGCAATAACTACCGGTCGCAATGTTTTGCCATGAACCTTCCAAGGTAATTCAGTATGGGGAAAGCCCGTCCAGCTATTCTTTTGTCCGTACGGATTGCGGTTGTTACGTCGTAGCCTAAGGGCGTTGCGGACTTTAGCTAACTCAAACCTTCTTATGGTTACAACGCAACAACTACCGGTCGCAATGTTTTACCATGAACCTCTCTAATGTAATTCCGTATGGGAAAGCTCGTCCAGCTATTCTTTGTCCGTACGGATTGCGGTTGTTACGTCGTAGCCATAAGGGCGTTGCGGACTTTAACTAACTCAAACCTTCTTACGATTACAACGCAACAACTACTGGTCGCAATGTTTTGCCATGGACCTTCTGTCAGATAAGTAGCGCAATAAGTGTGCACTTATCAATCCAGTCTTTTGGTGCAGTGGCTGCGCGACACCTTCCAAGGTAATTCAGTATGGGAAAAGCCCGTCTAGCTATTCTTTCTCCGTACGGATTGGGGTTGTTACGTCATAGCTATAAATACGTTGTGGACTTTAGCTGACCTAAACCTTTTATGGTTACGGCATAATAACTACCGGTTATAATGTTTTATTATAAACCTTTTAAGGTAATTTAATATAAAAAAAGTTCGTTTAATTTTTTAAATATAAATTTAAGTTATTATATTATAATTATATAACGTTCCGAATTTAATTAATAATAGTTTATTATTATTATTATTATTATTATTATTATTATTATTATTATTATTATTATTATTATTATTATTATTATTATTATTATTATTATTATTATTATTATTATT
>QJOA01000612.1:0-39602 GCA_004155915.1 Monosporascus sp. CRB-9-2 | reverse complement strand
AAATAATATAATGTTGTAAATATTTTTAAAATATATATAAGGTAATAGAAACTTTTTAATTAAAAAGGTATTATATAAATTAAAAAAATTTTTATTATAATACTAAAAATTTAAAAAAATTTAAAAAATTTAAAAAAAATTAAAAACTTTAAAGTTTTATCGATTAATTAATTTAATAAATATAAAAACGATATATTTTTATAAAAAATAAAGATTTATAATAATATTTTGGTATTAATATAATTAAAATAAAATTAAGAAAAAAATTTAGTAATTTAAATTTATTGTTATAAGAAAATAAATTAATTTAATTTTTAAAAAAAGTTTAAATAATTTTTTAAATACGTTAATAACGAACGTTAAATTATTACTTAATTTTAATTTAACTTATTTAAATTCCGTTAATAAATATTAAAAAAAAGTGGTTTTATTTTATATATAATAATTAATATATAATATAATATAATTTTTACGCTATTTTAATTTATTTAATTTAACTTAAATTTTATTAACGTATATTATAAAATTATTAATTAAATTATGTTATATTTAATCGGTATTAATATATTAACGTTATAATTCGAGAATAAAAATTTATTAAATATTTAAATTAACGTTTTTTCTATAAATATTATAATTAATTAAAAAGGTTTTTAAATTTATGTTATCAAATTATTTAAAAAAAAAATAACGAACGAATAAATAAAATATAATAATTATTTTTATAACCGCAACGAAATTATTATTTTTTGCGTAAATTATAAAAAAGGCCTTATTTAAATTTTTAATTAATTAAAAGAATTTAAGATTAATTCAAATAAAAAAATTTTAAGTATATAATACGATAATTAATAAATTATATAATATATTAATATTACCGTAATTTTTTTATAAATAAAGTTATAATATATAAATATATATAATTATTAATTATAAAAATTTATATAAAAAATAATTAAAGTAAGTTATATATTTACAAATAACATATTAAATAATAAAATAATAAAAATTTAATTACGTAAACTTTTTAAACGTTTTAAAAAATAATTAAAAATAATTAATATTACGAAAACTTTTAATCGACGGAAAAATATTTTAAAAGTAATTTTTAAAAAAAAAAATTTATTAAAAGAATTTAATTATTAAAAATTTTTTTTTTGGATAATTACCGCTTTAAAAAATAATAAAGTATAATAATTAACGCCGTAACTGCGTTAAGGCGTTAAGGGGGTATGTTAACTAGCAGGGGGTACGCTAGCACCCTATTGTTAGACACTGTGTAACCTTGGATTGTGTGCATGTGTTGTTGTATTGATCATGGAGTCCTTTGACCACGTCGGTCAGGGCTTATACTAGTGGATGTGGCTGGTGTAGTCCCCATCCTGCGCCACAGGTAATCTCCGTGGCGTCCTGTCCATCTTAGGACCCCTGATATCTAACACCTATATACGGAAAGGCTCCTTCTAATCGGACCATGTATATCACGTAATTAGAGTACATTAAAGTGCGGTGCGCGGTCTAGAGCACCTGCAACTAGTCATGCAATATAATACATAACTGATGTCCCCTATATCTGACAGAAATCGATTCAAAAAGTGGGTAAATTCAGGAAGTGGGGGCACCCCTGTACCCCCGGCTTGTCATTGTAGCATCCTACAAGTATTCCCGGGTCGACGTTCTTGACCAACACGACGGGCTGATATCTACGCGACATCTGCATCGAATTGTCCTGTTAGGCTCCATGGGCACTGTTGCACCAGAGTCCAGGCAGCTCGAGTTGTTGCTCAGCTAGTAGGTAGATGCACACTCCGCGCCTCCCACCCCTTCCCCCCTCCCCCCTTTCTTCAGCCCAACTGAAGCGCCAGGCGGTCCCGAAAACCAGGGCAATGCCAATTCTGGTTGGAACCAGATGATCAACCAAGAGAAGCAGATTCACGAACTGAGATCCTTCGTACCGTGCGGGGATGAAGCGGCACGTGCTCGCGGTGGCAAGAAGACATACCAGGATGAGCTCGGGGTTCTGCTCAGCAGGCGATTGGTGCGTTTGTGGGCGACGATATTTTCCCATGAGTAATAAATAAAGAACGGAGCGGCGGGCCACCACGCTCCCAAGACACCGGATCGCAGGCGGAACATATGCATTTCGGTAATCGGATCCGGTCCTTTCGGGAGCAGGGCCCGAATGACTACTGGACAGAGTTCTGGTTATCTGCTTGGCTTTCACGATCATTGCTTTTGCGCTGCATCGCACGAGTGTCGGATTTACCGGAGAAGGGTGGCCGCCCTGCACCCGCGCGTCCGCCCCCGGACTAGCAAACCTGGGGATTGCCAAGCTGGTCTATGATTACTTACGGTAGAATAGAGGCCAGACGCCGTCAAAGTCGTAGTGCGGGGGTGGATGCCTCGAGGCCATGCAGGGTAATATGCGGAGAGGCGGGGCTCCATGAGTATATATGCATAGACTCCCCTGTGATCGGCGGAGAGGTTTGATCGTAGTAGCATTGCGCATTGCGAGAAGGAACCGTCACATCCCATCCGTAGCAATGGAGAAAGCAACAGCCAATTCGTCCGCCGAGCACCACGACGGCGATGCTCAGCCCAGGGGCCACAATGTCACGCATCTCAAGGTGCAGTCTGTTGCGCTGGCCGACGCCGTAGCCAAGGACTCGCCGAACTACAGGGCCCTGTCCCAGATCAAGCTCTACGGCATCATGCTCTTCGCGACGCTGAGTGAGTCGTCGGTCGGCGCGGGCCTGGCGCCCAAATGTCACCTACGGGGCTGACTAACCACCGTCCATAGATTGCATCATGAACGGCTATGACGGATCCGTCATGGGCTCCATCAACGCCATGGACCAGTTCCACGAGCACTTCGACGTCGGCAGGACCGGACCCAAGATCGGCCTGGTCACGGCCATCTATACCGCCGGCCAGATCTGCGGCGCCTTCTTCGCCGGCTGGGTGCTCGACGTGTTCGGGCGCAGGAAGGGGATGGCGCTCGGCGCGAGCTTCATCATCATCGGGTCCATCGTGCAGGCGACGAGCCACGCCCTCGACCAGTTCATCGGCGGGAGATACCTGGTCGGTTTCGGCGTGCCGCTCTGCGTCACGTCCGCGCCGACGTACCTCGTCGAGATGGCGTACCCTACCTGGAGAGGTCTCGCCGGTGGTCTGTACAACGTGTTTGGCTGGTATGTGGGAGCTCTGAGTAAGTGTCCAAGGATACGCCTCTGTATCGTCGTGCCCTGAACTAATGGAATCTCAGCGGCAACGTGGACATGCTACGGGACGGGGTTGATACAGAATAACTGGTCGTGGCGCATCCCTTATATAGTCCAGGCCGTGCCCGCCGCGATCGTCGTCTCCACAGTCTGGCTCCTTCCGGAAAGCCCCAGATGGCTCTACGCCAAAGACAAGGGCGAGCTAGCTCGCCAGATATTGGTGAAGTATCACGGAAACGGTAACCCGGACTCGGCGGTGGTAAGGCTCGAATACGAGGAGATCCAGCAGTCCATCGGCTACGAGAGGGAATCGAGGGAGATGAAGTGGTGGGACTACCGGGTCCTCGTCAACACTGGACCGGCCCGCTACCGCATGTGGATCGTCATGCTCGTCGCGGTGTTCAACCAGTTCACCGGCGGCTCGGTGATATCCTACTACCTGCCCACGATGGTCGACGCCGTCGGCATGCACTCCTCGAGGCAGCAGCTGCTCATCAATGCCCTGAACAGCGTGTTCTCCTTCTGCGGCGGCATCTGCGGCGCCTTCTTCGTCGACAAGGCCGGTCGCCGGCCCCTCCTGCTCTGGGGTGTCTTCCTTAGCGGAATCGTCTACATTCCCATCAACGTCCTCGCCGCCAAGGCCGGCGCGCAGATCGCGACGGGAGCGGGATACGCGTTCATCGCCATGATCTACAGCTACGGCATCATCAGCTCCTTCTGCTGGACCCCGCTCCAGGCGCTGTACCCGGCCGAGATCCTGAGCAACGACATCCGCGCCAAGGGCATGGCGGTCAAGAACTTCGCCGGAGGCCTGGCCGGCTTCATCAACATGTACGCGACACCCGTTGCCCTCGCGGACATCGGATGGAAGACGTACACGATCTTCCTGTGCCTGCACGCGCTGCACTGGGTGCTCATGTACTTCGTCACCGTCGAGAGCAAGGGCCGGTCACTAGAAGAGCTCGAGGAGATCTTCAACGACCCCAAGCCGGTGAAAAAGAGCAAACAGAGGTTTGAGGTCGTAGTTAGCGACGGTGCGGGCGTCAAGATCGATGAATCTTGAGGGTCTTGTGCTGCACGATAACGTACGAGGATGGTTAGGAACCGAGGTAGAAGTTTTGACCACGTTCAATTGACGCCCGCTGTCGCCAACTTCAATAACGGGTCAAGTGTGATTGACCAATAAATTGGAGTAGTGCTCATATTCGTCCTATTTAATGCAGAAGCGACCTAGCAGAAAAGCACGGAATGACGAGTATGAAAAGTAACAGTGCAATTAAAGTAGCTGCCTCACACCGTGCCTCATTCTGAAGACCAGGTCCATTCGTAAAAAGACTGAACCGTCCATACCTCGTGCCCGACGAGAAATAAGTGTAAGAAGGCTGCTGAGTATGTCAGCCGTAACCTGGCCCCCTGGTAGAAGAACGAGTTGCAAATCAGCAACAAGGGCGAGCACCGATGAGCAGGGAACGTACTTCAACCCTGGGGACTACGCAGAAGGCGAAGAGAAACGTGATGGAACTTTCGAAGGAAAAGCCAAGCACGCCAGACCAGATATACCAAGCATCCGAGCTCAGAAAGGCAAAAGGGCAGCCATTCTCAACAAATAGAACACCAGCGAAGTCCTTTACTGACCCGGATTACTCCTAGCATAAGCACCAAATGCATGTTGTACGAATCGGTAAATGGAATCTGGCTAAACAGAGAAAAAAAGAACAAATATGTACTATTGATATATGCCCTCGAAACTCCTCGGCCCCCTTCCCAAGTGCAACCGATGGACTCCTCGGATTCCCTGCAACGATGACGGTATGAAATCAATATACAGCCGCCACCCGGAGACTTCCGATCGTATGACTAGCTCGCCACGCGTATAAAAAAAGCCAACTCGAATGGCGCATCCGAGTCTAAATGAGGTCCTCGAAACGCCAACCATGCAATAATGACCTATGCCTCATTTCCTTGCGGTACCCTCTCTTTTCGGTTCTTCCATCGCGGGGTGTAGGAAGTATCGCGTCTTACAAAGATCCATATCTTTCATCCACGGCGGCAATTCTATTGACCGGCACCTGGCCTGATGGCAGCGTTTCCTCAAGACTCAATGCGTGCTAATGATGTGGCGGAAGACGGGCTTAGTCGAGCGCTGGAAGTCAGGTTTAGTCAGCCTGTATCCTCACAGGCTAGCGGTCTATGGATGCCATATCCGAGAAGAGGTTGCTACGCCAACCAACTGGCAAGTCCGAGTCGGGCTCGAGGCGGTGAGCAAGGTGAACCTACTTAATCATCGGACGTCCGTGGTCAATGAGGCCGTTTACCATTGGTCGAGGGGAGTGCCGGAAGATAGGGATAGCCCAGAAGGATTAAGATTGCGCAGTGTGTATTTTATTGTTCTGTCGCTCAATCGTCGTAGGGGAGTCTGGACTCGCTCTTGTAGCCAGGCTCGGTGGGAACGACATCCTTCACAGGATGCACCATCATTGGAGGTAAGCAAGGACGGCCATGGGTATCTTCCCAGTCTTCTCCACCGATGTCGGTATCCTCAAAGCCCATCCAGTTGAGGTAGAGTCGTGATGGTGGTGTTGCTCGATAGTACCAGGTGGTCCCGCGGAATCTCCCCTCTCGACCCCAGCCCATAGCACAACCGATGCCTCCGCTCTCGCCCTTGAGACCCCCATTGAACCATGCTGCCAAGCTCTTGGCTGACCATGGCCTGTCGAACCATATTGGCATGGGCGCATAGACGGCCTTGAGGCTGTGAAGGAGAGCGGTAGTCTGCGTGGCCATCTCGGACGAGATGTGGTTTCCCCTGAGGTTCTCGACGTGCATGATGTCGAGAAGGCGTTTGGACACCCTCGAGTGGGTGACGATGGTCGCTCTGCGAGGTAATAATTCAGTGGGGTGTGAGGAATCATTAAAACCCCACAGCTCCGGTGCGCTAACCCAGGAGCTATTTTCAGGGTTAAAGATCGGAGCAACCGTGATAAGGTCTGCCTCTTCGCCAACGCCCCATTCGTAGTTGTCATCTGCAGGGTCTGCAACTGGTGGTTTCGGTCCAACGGGAGAAATGAAAGGGAACTCGGGAGCCCCCCAGATTGTCTCTTTCCCGGATACTCGCTCTACTTCCTTGCGGAACTGAGTATCGTAGTCGCCGTGTATCGAAGGGATATAGTACCGCTCATTCCGTTCCCAAAGACCTCGGCGAGGCTGCTTCTTTGCGAAGGCAACCAGCTTCTCGAGGAAGTCGTAATGGTGACCAATAACCCTCGCGTCCATTTCCCAATTCCAAATGTAGTCAAATTCGGGGAATTCCTGAGCGAACTTCTGGACGGATAACCACTGCGAGACGTGGACAGTTGCCTTCTTAGGGTCTAACTTGGGGTACATGGCCTGCGTGGCTTCATCGTTCCAGAGGATGGTGAGATCCCTGAACTCCTTAGGGACACTGTCTCGGAGGACGTATTGGTATGTTGACTCGTCATCCCAGATGGCATAAGCGTTATCCTTGACATGGACAAAGAGGAATACCTGGTATTGGCCACCGGTACGCAGGGAGAGCTCCGTGATGAGAGATCGGATGACCTGCTTGTCATTTTCGTTGTATTCCTTGCCCGTGTAAGTCCGGAGTAGGACAGCGGTCCGAGGTTCCGCGCGCACATCTGAACTTGTGGTGCCTGACTGCAACGTCGTTCCCCGAGGCTTGAGTGCGTCGCTTCCCCTTCTAAAATTGTAGTTCCGAAAGGACGTTGAACTTGCTTCGCTCCGGGGTTGTTTGCCAGTCGTCGAGTTGTGCCGTCGGTCGAACATATTCAGGTAGGGATTCGGCTCTCCTTTGACCTTGAACCGGGCCTTGTTTTCTTCGAGGCAGGTTTCTTGTAGCCGACCCCAGTTGACCTTGTTCCACTTCCCCGAGGGTTTTGAGCTCACGTTTTGAGGCTGATACCCGTATAATCCCAACCGTGTCTCCCTCTCGTAACACAAATTTCCATCTATGCCCAAGACTTCATAACTACCGAAACTTGGTTCAGGGAAGTCGCGAGGATGGCCTTTGAAAACAAGGACGTCCGCCAAATCATGCCCCCCCGGACCCTCACAGGGAACATGCGGCTCGTGGTTCTTAAGCCAAGATTTGTCGTCGTACTTAGGATATGGATCGTAGACATAAGGCAGGTCGTTGCTGTAATAGGTCTTGTGGTCGGTGGGTATTAGGTGATCCTTGATAGTGAGTTGCTTATGTTTCTCTTGATCGAGGTCCTCAAGTGTGTTTCCGAATATCGCTCCCGCGTCCGGACGTCTGTATAGCTATTAGAACTTGCAGCAGAACAATCGACCTGTCAAACGTACTTTCCAAGCTCCTCATACTCCTTCTCGAACTGTTCCTTGATTGCGTCTTCTTTGTTCTTCACTGACGGTGAATTATCAACCACATCGTCCTCGGCATCATCAGTCACAACCCCATCGAAATTCCCAGTGGTGAGATCCCCAGAATTATCAGTTGCGACACCACCAGCGGCATCAGTCGACTGCGATGTAGTGCTGGATGTTTCCGGGCGACCTTTTCCTCCACCATCCCCGGTCCAGGCTGCTGGGAAATGACTGACGGATCCGTGAATAAGAAGGAAGTATAAGCTGGCGACGGCCAAGGCAAATAGTAACAAGGTCTTGGGCCGCAATAGCCCGCGGCGGGACATTGGTGCCAACATGGTCGCAAATAACCGAAGTGATAAAACGACGTGCTCGGCTACGCGACTTTTAGAAACGTGATGGCGCCAAAGTCAGGGATTAGGATGATTCGCGGGCTAAGTGCATCGTGGTACTGTACATAAACTGGCAGAGGCTCGGATTAAAGTGGTGCGAACTGCTCGTAGCGCAAGAGCAGATAAGACGAAGCTGAAGATACACGGTCAAGACACAGTAGTCGCAGGTGGGTAGACAGAGGCACAAAGCCAAGGGCGCGACTTGTGTCGGGAGGTTTTGGTACCCCTGAATGAACTGCGCAACTACAAATAAATGAGTGTAATGACTTCTGTCAAAGAAGTCGAGGAGCTCGGCTCAGGACAGAGATCCACAGGAGATTCTCTGGACCAAGCGCGGCACAGTGATCCAACACAGTCGATTATTATCGTAGGTAAGTAGGTATGTGGGTATGGTATCAAGAGTCAGGTAATTAAGACAAACGGCGGGGAGGACCAGTGAACAGGAATGATCAATTGTGACCAAGACCGCCACAAGACTGGTCGTGTCCTTTGTAGTTCATGGGATTTGCGTAACAGAGGAAAGAAAAGACAAAAAGAAATGTCCAGGAGAAAGAGGCAAGTGGTGCTGGTTGCGAACAGATATCGCGATATCCAGACGGTCAGACCGCCGAAAAGTTGGGGGGAGGGTTTGCCCACTAATAACCACGTACCCTGTACTAATGGCTAGGCGACAGGATACTAATAATGAAAGAAGTGGATAGTGGAGTAAATTGGAAACTTAGGAAAGACGACCTTTTGAGACCACTTTCTTGTATAGGGCAAAGATCTGCGGAGCCGGTCGCTGAAACGTTGGAGAAGCTGCGCACTCACTCACCTGGACAGTTATTAGTTGTCTTGCAGTTGCAAATTCAAGCAGTTTGAGTCTTATACAATGCAACACAGCCCCTTTCTATCAGAAAAGCATATTAACAATGGTAGATGCATTCGAGTTTCCTATCACTCAAGAAGTTTCTTTCAGTGTACCTATTTCTTCTGATTATTACTAGGTATGCAAGAGAGGGGCCTGTTTAAGTATTTGCTTGCAGTAGCCCAAAGATCAGCCAGCTCAACTCTGCCGAGCAACACCTAATGCTATGAAACATGTTGATCCCCATTGTGTTATAACAACGCCAATTGAGGTGGGAGTTAAAGGCACTTCCCTGTCCAGAAGATAGTAGGTACCTGCAGAGGAAAACTCTTTGATGAGGCGCAGAATCAAAGAGGATGCCGTTTCTACAACTCGGCTCCGTCAGTCAGCTGGAGACTCTCTAGTCCATTGATAGGTAATCCGTGAGAAGCATGATCACCATAACTGAATCAACGCATGACCAACTATTGACTTTCGACAGCAGCAAGCCGCCCGGCACCTCTTTCCGCCAATCCACCGATGTCTGAGACTCAGCAAACACGACCGAGGACGCGGTGATTGCTTATTACCCACTGCAAGTAGTTGGGAAACGGCCTGGATGATGCAGGCCTGAGTTAGAGCGAATCTAGGAAAACTTTATTTTAAGCCTGATACAGTTGGCTAATTAAACTCAATTAGTGCTGCCGCCGTCTTGACCTTCAAATCTGGAGCTTATCATTGTGGGTTGACGGATCACGGCTAGTGTTATCAACAAGCTCTAACTAGCTAGATACTGTCAAGAGAGGAAATGAGATAGAAAATGGAAACAATAGGCCTCAACATCTGGGACCCCGCAGATGTATGTAGCCGCTTACCTGTTGAGCATTCCGGAGCGCTCTAACTCGGGTGTCGAGCGATTAGAATCATATTTGCATAGGAAAGATTAGGCGAGAGGTGCGACTTGCATGTGTTTATAACAGGCAGCTGTGAAACCGAGCAATCTGAGTCGCTACGAGTGGACACCGAAATAGCGGCCTGTGTTGTACACGCGACACCAAGCCGCTGGCAAGTTCAAAGGAGACGCCCAATCGCATGTAATCGTCGAGGCAGCCATTTAAACATGATAGCATTGCCTCAGCCCTTCGATCAAATCTGACAGGGCCTCTAAAAGCAGCAGCCAGTCAGAGGCTCCGAAGTATCCTTGACGCCGTTGACGGGCGGCAAGATAATAAGCGAGTTGCGAGTCGGAACCAATGAATTGACGTGTTGAGGTAGTTTTAGATATGCTTACGGTATGCCCCGCGGCACGTGGTAAACGGGAGACCATTGATCAGAACTTAGTGCGCATCAATACGCTGAAGTTACTGTACATGTAAGTACAGTAGTATGGGCAGTCCCAACCCTGACGATCTTGGTATCAAAAGGGCCACGGATCTTACTGTAGAGAGTACTAAAAGCAGTAATTATCTGCATCTCCCTAGGCACTTACATAATACCGCAGAAGCGGGAATGGTGGCACGGTTTCTCCATTCCGCGACCCTTCGGCACCTGCATCGCCCATCACGAAAATTTTCGGGCGGATAGCACCAAGAAAAGGGGAGATAAACAGTCGGCCGCCAAGACCAGCACTAGAAGAGCATGATAGGGGCATAGTAATAATATCTTCTTGGTCGAAGTAGCCCTACGCACCTGCATATGAAAAAGCGAGTCCCTTATTATTATGTTCCAAGGTGCCGGTACATTCCATTGCATTGCATTGCATCAACAGCGCTAGGATGGCGCTGCCGCAAATCGCTACCTCATATTTTCAAGGGCTGCTCTCGGCTCGGCAACCAGGGCCCGAAAGATAAGATCCCAAAGCCTATCGCCAACACACCTTAATTACATTACATCGCTAATTCGGCCATGGACGTACGCAAGTAATTTCCCCCCGGCAGGCTCCAAGCCCAGAATGGAAGTCCGTTGCCCACATTGATTGACAGCCAAACTCTTACAGTTGCATGCGTCGAATATCTTGGCGACGACTATTTGCCAGAAAACCAAAATGGCTTCTTGTGATATGGGCCAGCGGAAGCGTACCTGCCGCCGTAAACGTAAGCCCAGGCTCCCGCGAGACACGAGACGGCCATCTAGTCTGATGCGTGCATGAGGCACGCCGACACCCAAACTTCTTTCCATACCCGGATACCTTGTACACGTACCCGACTTTATGCACTCCCGGACTTTCCCATCCACCCATCAATCAATCCAAGGCGTCCACCTTCGGCCGGCAGAAACGGTCCCCTCCCACCACCCATGCGGGCGACCCGGGCTCACGGGCTTCCACTGCAACGTCGCCCTGCGACGTTTGTGCCTGTGTACCCTGCGTGCTTGTGTTTCTAGAAACTGCGCCATCCAATCGCTGCTCACTGGTTGGCTCGCTCGTCAGATTTGTGTGTATGTGTGTGTATCGCATCTGGTGATGAGATCGGGCCGCACAGCATGAATTACACTTGGGTAAGTTACATAAGAGAAAGAGTGTGTGTGTTGTGGTGCAGTTCCGCGGGATGGCGTGACATGGCCGTCGAAGTCCGTTCAATCTCTTCTTTTTGTTTGCATACCCACCGCGGTCGGGCCTGGGAGCAGCAGGCCTAGGTAGGTACCTAGTCGGCCCCTTCTATTCTGTTCCGTCCCTGATACGATGGTATTCCTCTGCATGATCCCCGCCCGCTGGTGCATGCCGGGACTGACTGGCCTGAGCGAGATGCGCGGGCGCCTTACGAAAAAAGAAACGGGAGGGGGGATTCCTTTCATACGACAAAGTGCCGAACACCACTAGAGCTTCACTATCAGAAAGGGGTATCACACCATACGCAAGGAGGTATAGTGATGCTCTCATTATCGGTTCGGAACTAGAGTACCTATTACATGTAGCCCTCCCTGCTTTGCTTGTTTGACGACCGGTTGGGTAATGTGCTATAGCGTAGCGCAGGGCACGACAGAGCAACACAAATTAGCTTAGCATTAAGATCTTTGTCCGGTAATGATTCTCTCTCCCCGTTCCTTCCTCTCTGCCGTGTAGACCAGAGTAGTCCCCCCTTGCTCCAGTTTCACCGCCGCCGCTCTAAGTAAGCTACGGACATTCGCGAAAAGCTGCCGCTACCTTTCGCCCGAAATGTCGAGATGCATTTTCCCATCCCGCCCCTGCACCCCATGCGAGATTTTGTAGTATGCTCGGGAAGTAGAAAACACTGGACGGATGTACGGTTGTTTGCTGATCGCGTTATCCTCCACAAATCCTCCCGCCGTCTACATTCACGGACACTAATGCCAAACCGGGGCAACGACCCAATGTAGTATCCAAAACGTCCCCAGCAGGCCTCGAAGGGAAGTGACGTGAAACCCACACGACAGAAAAGCGAGTAGAGAATACACGTGAGTGAAAAGAAAACCAAAAGACGTTTGGGGTATAGGGGGAAGCAGGAAACATCCTTGTCAAAGAGAAAAAACGCTGCCGAACTCCTAGGCTGGTGGGGCATGCGCAGCAGCAAATAAAAGACAAAAGGAAAACCCAGTTTCTGACATTAAGGGTTGCCGTACACGTATCATCCATCATCATTCGATTTCGGGGGAGGGGGGGCAGGTATGGGAGAGGGCCAGATCCGGTAAATCCGCCGCCGGTTCAAGCGGCCATCATGCCCAGCCTCGTCATCCGCTTCTGCATCCTCGGCATCCCGCCTAACGCTCCTCGGCCGAGGGCCTGGCCTGGCGCTAGGCGCTGGCCCATGGGCATGCCGAACGGCCGGTTCAGCGCCCCCGGTGCCGGAGGGCTCGGCCCGGCCGGCAGGCCCGCACCGTGCGGCAGACCCCTGGGTGGCGCGTGCCGTGACGGCTGCCTCGCCGCCATCTGTACGCGTCGGACCGCGTCACGCTCGCAGTAAGCCACACCGCTGAGGTCGAAGTAGCCGTCGCGGAGGACGACGCCGCAGTCGCGGCACCTGAAGCAGCCCACGTGGTACTTCTTCGAGGCCTCGTCCTCGAGGTACTGGCCCTCGATGCCCTTGTCACAGCTGCCGCAGAGGCTTCCGTTCAACTTGTGGTAGTGGTGCTCGCAGTACGGCTTGTCCTCGAGCACGTAGAACGTCGTGCCCGCGAACGGCTCCCGGCACGTCGCGCAGACGAAGCACGCCTTATGGTATCGCCCCGTCAGCCTCCCGTCCGCCGACGAGATCGACTTGCCGGTGATCAATTCCCCGCATGCTTTGCAGTTTCCTCGCGATCGCTGTTCCGGGCGAGAAGGCTGTCGGCTGTGTGATGGCCGGTGCGAGGATCGATTTTGGCCCTCCTGGACAGCCGGGTCTGTGCGAGTGGGGAACAGTGACGGTGATGGTAACGGGGGTGACCCTGCCGCAGACGGTCGTCGTACCGCCTGGATAGCTGGGTCTCCGCGATTGGAGAACATTGGTGATTGTAAGGGGGACCCTGCAGACGGGCGTCGGCCATTCTGGATAGCGGGGTCTAATCGCAGCCCCTCTGGTGCCTTTCGAACACCTGCAGCCGCATCCTCGATCGGGCCCCCACGCGGCACAGGCGGAGGTCCCGATGGGTTCAAAGCTTCTATTGACGACTCGAGGTCGTTCATCAAGTCGTCCGCATTGGTTCCATCCGATGCTTTCCTCCGCGCGCCTACCGAGCGGGCCGGACTCGTACTAGAGCTCGTTTGGCTGGGTTGTGATGAACGCTGGCTATAGCCGGAATTGCTGGATGACTGTGATACTTGTGATAACGAAGGAGAATGGTAAGGGTTGTTAGCGCCAAATTCGGCTGCCAGGTTGATGTTGGGTGCGGCGCTCCCGTCTCGCGTCGTCGGACGCATTAAGTTTTTTCTTGGCGGGGGCGGTCGCGACGTGTCTTTTATGCTGAGCGACGGCCGTTGCGAACGCTCGCTCGTCAATACCGGAGCGTCTCCAGCGTTTGTCGACACACTACGCATTCGGTCGGGGCGCAATCCCGGCGCGGAAGGCGTACGTGCAGGACTCTCATCGGGCTGGCCGGGGCTGGGCTTCGGGAATGTTTCGGATCGCTTGCTTCCATTGAGTGATGGAGGCTCGAAACTATCACCACTCCTCTGCGGTGGGCCAAAGCCACCATAGCTATTATTCCGTGGCATCCTGGGCGGCGCAATGCCGACCCCATTTATAGATGACGCAGTGCTCGGTCTACGTCCGTCATCCCTCGGCTCTGTTAGATTGGACCTGTTACTGCTGGGCCGGAATGCGTTTGTTCCCGCAGATGGGCGTCGGCCCATCTCAAAAGGACCGGGCGCGATGGTGTTCATTCTTGTCAAGAGACTGGACGGCTCCCTCTTCGGGCTAGTGCCGAACTGCGAATGACGTTCAGAACCTTCTAGATCTCCTAGTCCTCCGTAACCCCCCGGCCTGCTGTTGGGCATTTGAGTGGGTGACTCCGCGATGGCTGGACCAAAATAGTCCTCCCCATTGGGGGCCGCGCTGGAGCGTCCATTGGGCGTTTTAGGAGAAATCGCTCGAGAACCAGTCGACGTACTTATTGGTGTCACTAGATCCAGCTTTGTATTTGCTCCATCTGTACCTGCATTGCCAACGCTACCACCCGCGCTCGTCGCCGTCGACGTAGTTGCCGCAGATTTGTCGACATTAGGTGGCGCCGCCCGAGTTAACTTGTCAAATACATTTAGTTTTAGTGAGGAAAACGCGTCGCCTAGGCGATCTGTCGTCGCTGGCTGCGGGGCTATTGCTTTTCGGATGTCAATGATCAGAAACACAGCGTAGAGGGTGGATGGGGGTTCACGGACGCTCAGCTGCTGGGGCTGCTGGCTTGCAGATATGGTCTCCCATCATGGAGATTTCGACCTGGTCGCCACAGCTCGAGCATTTTATCGTCGGCATGAAAACCGAGACCCTGGAGAGGTCCGTCATGTTTGCGACGCCAATCTTTATAGCGGTGCCTTTACTTGATTTCTTGTCCCTCACCTTCCTCGTCTGTACTTGCCGCGGTGGTTGTGGTCATCCGACAACCATCAGTCGGTCTTGTGCGTGATGTCGAGGCGGCTTGGGATCAGTCGGGCCAACAAGGCCAACGAGGACTTCCAAGACACAGTATTGTGGTGCTTGAATTATTATTTGGGTCTCGGCGGGGTGTAAGGGACACGATCTATCTTTGATACTCGAAACTCAAGACCGTGGAGCTCGACTGGACGGTTGTATGTCTCCCTGTCGCAAACCACGCAGAAATGATCCGCGCAGACGACGCCTACTACTCCCCCGGCAACGGGGGCTTGGAATGCGACGAATTATGCTGAGATCGTACAAAAGGTCGCGTGATCCGACAGAGAGCCGCACGGGTGAGCTCTGCTTCGGGGATTTGCAATTAACAAAGAGGAACTTGTGGGACAGAAACAATACTGAAGAGAAGGTTAGGCGGGCGAAGGTCGGTAAGGAGAGATTCTGCTGCTGATGTTGTTACGAGTTGTGTCTCGAAGGGGTGGAGGAGTGTCAATAAGACCCCTGCATATGTCCCCCTGGCTCAAAGGCCACTCGATTGACCTTTCAGGGAAAGTCCCTGTGCCTATGGGTCCTGGAGAGGGCAAGGTGGGTATCCTCATAAAGACCGAAAAGGGCATAGATACAGCTGCTCGGCTTGACTTATCTGTTCTTCACCCGAGCTGGAGGCGTAGAATGGCTTGTGCGGAGCGGCAAGACCCCTGAAGGTTCTGAGTGAGAATCTGGGGATTTGCAGGATCTGCAATGATGAGCATCGATACTGTAGTGGGCAAAGAAGAAAGTAAATGATTCTCTGTAACGATTTTTGTGATTCCCTCAATCGCTAACAAAGTGCGCACTTGTAACTAGGAAGGGCTGGTAACTCGTAATTCGCAAGAAGCGTAAGTACCTACCTTAATTGAAAATTGGCCTTGCTTCAAACCTCCCTCTTAAGGAGTAGAGAAGGCGAATGAAAATTCACCAGGTACCGGTATCATATTCATTAGTGCATTTACGTGTACATACCCGGAAATAACGCTGGTTGTCTGTATGATGCGATGCCGAATAAAGCATCCCGCCGAAGAACGCCAGGGCCGTAACGGGGTGAGTATTTGATCACCCAAGCACGCCCACAGGAAAACTCGAGCGCTGATTGCTCGCCCAGTTATTCACTCAAAGAACTGCAATCTCGAATGCTTCGCCACTAACTCCACTATGAGAGAATTGGAGTTTAGCGTGAGGCCGGGTACCTTGCGGCTCCCCAGCGCTGATTGGCCTGCGCATATGTGGTTCGGTGGCCTACTGTCCGTTTTAGGTACAGTAAGGGCTGCAATAAATACAGATAGGCAGGTGCATCTATATAGGTGTGCATTACATACAGGCTTGGGTTAACTGCAAGGAATCATCCCGGAGATTTTGTTAGTGCAGGTGTCCACTGTCATTACACGTGCCGTCAAAGACCTCTCGGCGGCTCTCGCGGCGGTGCTCTGGTGGCGTCCAATCTGATTTTTGGCAGCTGTGCCCCCCTTTAACGTTTTAGTTATCTTTCTGTCGAGCTTCCAATCCTCGATATACGGCACCTGCTGAAATTAATTGGCTATATTTGCTGCAGCCATATTCAGTAAGGTGAACCACATCCTTTTCCCGTTGCTAGCCCTTGGTCCCGTTGTGGGTAGGTAAACGCCCAGACAAGCATCTTTCGAGAAGAACCGGGCCCCCTTTGTGACTTGCATATCTCTACCCAACTCGAAATTCTTACTGTAGGAATGGCCTGACGAGACGTCATTCTCTGAAAAGCCTGCACTTATCACAAACGACACCTGCATCTCTTGGCCTCAGGACTAGCAGTATGAGATACGAGTTCATCTCATCGCACGATGAGAAGATGAAGTCGTGCAGTAGTCCCAGCCATTAAACGTTACTTACCACGATCATGAAAGCTGCGGCTCTTCCTAAAGATGTCGATGTCTTTGTGGCACTCCCCAAAGTTGGACATAGGAAATATGTTGGTCTAATTTAATCTCAGCTCACGACCCGGAACCTCTTGGATGTTCCGCCGCAAATACCATCATCTACTTGAGGCAAATCCCTTCGTATCCTCTCTTTTTTATGTTTTCAATGGCTCCTGGATCTATAGTAACATCTCATTACCGTGGGCTGAACCATCACATGGGACCGCAGGAGCAGCATGCGATGCTACATGTATCTCTTCCTACCCATGACGATGAAAATACAGCAATCTGAGACCTCTGTCGACATGCGATGTCTTGGCCCCCTCGGCAACTAAGTTGTTTTGAATTCCCATCGTTGAAACACATGACGTGCATCCAGACATGCTTATTCCCCACTGGAATATTCCACGCAGTTTAGGCTGTTGGTAAGCTAACCGGCCAAACGCCTCAGTATCTACGGCGTAAGATCACCAAGTCGGAGTTTGAGGATACCCGAAACTCATAGCCGGTGCTCAAGGCTGCTGGTGCCTCAAAACGAGAATGAGGTTACACTTCAGACATAATCATTCGTGATGCATATCCGGGACTATGGCACGGTCCATATTCTATAAACTGTATACGGAGTATTTATTAGTCATTTTCGTTCCGAATCAAATCCCTGGCTCAATCTCATCAGCCTTGACTCGCCGTGCTTCCCTGGGCTCATCCGCCGGTGGCTTCAGCACAGGTGAACGGCTGGAGCGCGGGTCGGATAGGGGCGGGTGCACTCGAGAAATAACTGGAGCTCCCTCTATTAAGAATCCACTTGGAACAGAATAGCACAATGATGATCCGCGGTAGTCTGGCGCAAGTCGCACTGGAAGAGAGGGTGGACCCCTATCGCCAGCTCACGCGACGTTTAATAGGCAGTGAGACGTGAGTGTGTGCTCAATATGGTTCCCTTCGAATACCCGAAGTCGATACATTGTGGCATGACGCCCCTCAAGTCTTTCCTTTCCTCGTCCCTCTCTGCCACATCCGTGACGGGGGCAAGGCTACTTCAAGCAGCCACGCAGTCGGCTAGCTATCGGCGTTCGATGTCGGCTTCATTATCGCTAACGGCTTAGCAAGAAGACATGCTAACAGTCGAGGGGTTCTGATCAACGTGTACCCCGCAGCCTCTGACAACGTACAGCTAGGTAGTTGGGGAACCTCATCCGGTCGCCGTATCCCGAATCTCCGTAAGGTTTACTAGGTTCGCTGCTAGAGACATCTTCCACCCCGAACCAGATGAGAGCTTCCGGTAACTCTTGCCACTCATTCATTCAGAACTAAGCGGGCCCCTCGCCGTCCGTATGGCGGTTGCACGGCCCCGGAGCCGTCGTCGCGATCGTCTCGCTGTCAAGGGAAGAAACTCCACTGTGAGATAGTCCTCCGGTGTCACGGCTGCAAACTCTGTGTAATTGAGGACAATCAACCGTGAGCTCGCTCAATATGCGTGCCTCCCCAATGTCTTGTCGTGATCTTCGTCGATTGAAGAGCAAATGTGTCCTCTTCGGCGCCACTCGAGCCTCTTTGCGAAGATTCGGTACGTCTTCTTAAACTAGATAGTAACTACACTGCGTCGTTGGGAAACCGAGTTAGGCCGATGATATCGACCTCGCACAGAAAAATATGTGGGATGCATCTCTTGAAAGACGAGGCGGACAACCCCGCGAGCGTAGATAAGACTCACTTGTAAACCCTCATCGATCATCATACCACCCCGCTGCTACTCGCATGAGCTGGAGGTTCCCGAAGGCCAGTTCTCTGACGTCTACACATGAGCTTATTAGGGCCTGCTACGTGTCCCGTAGATGAAGTCTAAAGTACACCGACTTTTCGCATCGTGTATTGGTTTGCACGCTTCTACAAGTAGCGCTACTGCTGCATTCGTTAGCAATTAAGCTGCAGCCGACGCCCCCCGGCCTGTGTGTTAGCCTAGAGACGACGAACCTTATATACCTAGGTATATAAGAACCCGCTTGGATTCCCTTTCATACCTCCTGTGTGGTCTTTTTTCAATCCACCTATCTGCACGTTGTTCTGAGAGCAAATCTAGTAAACTTACACATATCCGCTTTGACCTCTTTACATTTACTTGTCTTACCAAGTAGCTAGTTGATCTCGCCCTCGGGTCGCGATCAACCCAAGCCGTCAAGACGTTTTCCAATCTCCTTAACTCGTACGTAGCGACTTGTCTCCCTGGATCGCGCAGTCCCCGCAAGCTTACCCAGTAACGTAGGATCCATCACCCGTACGCAGGAGCCCGTTGCTCTGCCTCCGGCGGTGCAGCGGACTCGGAATTCACCAGATAGGTCAGAGTGATCTATCTCGAATTAATTCAAGGTGAATACCAAGCAGCGGACCGAACGGCGCGGAATAAGAAATATGGCGCCGCACGCAGAGGCAGACGCGGGCTCCCGCGACGGGAATGGTGAATTGATCAGCAGCGGCCACGGCTCGACACCGGCCAGCCGGGATGTCTTCCTCGTGGACTCGCCCAACGTGACATACACGGACGACGAGATCCTGTCGAGGTACACGTACCGGACGACGAGCGTAAGCAAGGATGCCGCCAGCGGCAACTACGTGGCCACGCCCAAGGAGACAGCGTACGTCTTCAAGACAGACCGCAAAGTCCCCAAGGTCGGCATGATGCTCGTTGGCTGGGGTGGTAATAACGGCACCACAGTGACAGCCGGTATAATCGCGAACCAGCGCCGCCTAGTGTGGGACACGCGCGAGGGTCCGCGTGCCGCTAACTACTACGGATCTGTCGTCATGGGCTCCACGATGAAGCTAGGGACCGACGCTGCCACCATGAAGGACGTCAACATACCCTTCCACGACGTGCTCCCAATGGTCCACCCCAACGACCTCGTCATCGGGGGCTGGGACATCAGCGGCATGAACCTCGCGGACGCCATGGACCGCGCCGCCGTGCTGGAGCCCACCCTGAAGGCGCAGGTCAAGAAGGAGATGGCCCAGATGGTCCCGCTCCCGAGTATCTACTACCCCGACTTCATCGCAGCCAACCAGGAGGACAGGGCTGACAACGTCATCCCTGGTAACAAGGCCTCCATGGCCCACGTCGAGAAGATACGCCAGGATATCCGGTAAGGCTAACCCCCTACGAGGCTGTCGGAGCTCATCTTGTAGGTATTAATGAGTTCTCTAGCGACTTCAAGGCCGCGAACAACCTTGACAAGGTCATCGTCCAGTGGACCGCCAACACGGAGCGCTACGCGGACCTCATCGCGGGCGTCAACGACACGGCCGACAACCTGCTCAAGGCGATCGAGGCGGGGCACGAGGAGGTGTCGCCGTCGACGGTGTTCGCCGTGGCGTGTATCCTGGAGGGGGCGCCGTTCATCAACGGGTCGCCGCAGAACACGTTCGTCCCCGGCTGCATCGAGCTCGCGGAGCGCGAGGGCGCGTTCGTGGGCGGCGACGACTTCAAGTCGGGGCAGACCAAGATGAAGTCAGCGCTCGTCGACTTCCTCATCAACGCTGGCATCCGCCTGACTTCGATCGCGAGCTATAACCACCTCGGCAACAACGACGGGCGCAACCTGAGCTCGCACCGTCAGTTCCGCTCTAAGGAGATCTCCAAGAGCACCGTCGTCGACGACATGGTCGACGCCAACTCGGTCCTTTACGCCCCAGGCGAGCACCCCGACCACACCGTCGTCATCAAGTACATGCCCGCCGTTGGCGACAACAAGCGCGCCCTCGACGAGTACTACGCCGAGATCTTTCTCGGCGGGCACCAGACCATCTCGTAAGTCATCAGCTTTCTTTTCCCGCTTTATCCTCTCCGTCCACCCCTCCGTTCATCTCTGTTCTCTTCCCCATTCCCCGCACAAGCGCACGACTCGCCCGCTAACCACCAGCCCCAGGATCTTCAACGTCTGCGAGGACTCGCTACTGGCCTCGCCGCTGATCATCGACCTAGTCCTCGTGACGGAGATGATGACGCGGATCAAGTGGCGATCCACTGCCGAAGGAGAAGATTACAAGGGCTTCCACAGCGTGCTCAGCATCCTGAGCTACATGCTCAAGGCGCCGCTGACGCCGCCGGGCACGCCTGTGGTCAACGCGCTCGCCAAGCAGCGCGCTGCGTTGACCAACATCTTCCGCGCCTGCGTCGGCCTTGAGCCCGAGTCCGACATGATGCTCGAGCACAAGCTCTTCTAACTAGGCCGCTTTTCTGACTGGGGCGCGGGGGGTGCGACGATTTCTTTTTCTTGACGGGCGCGGATGAAACTTAGGCGGAACCAGGTCGATGTCATTGTTGGAGGCTACTCGCATCTCTACCGCGTTTCGTGAAGGGAGACGACCCGACTCCTCTGTCCGATCCCTCTTCGGCCGCGGAGTTCATTCTTGTCGCTTTATTTGGTCTAGTCATCCTTTTCTACCTCCGGTCACCGGTGTTAAGAGGGATGATCGCGTGCGTAGGGGCTCTCAACACCCACGTCTTCGAAACGAACCTGCGGACTTCAACCTCCCGGGCATTAAACTTTCATTGCAGTTAATTATTATGGATGATACAATTCTTCGGCCATTGGCCACTGCCTATTAGCTATCTCCGTTCCAACCCTAAACGCGTTGCATTTTTCACATGGTGACCCGTCCGTTCGTTCATGTCTACTTAACCCACCAGCCAGCCTCGTAAATGCATGTCGAATAGAGTCCATCAACTCCAGTGCTATGCTCGTGTAACGCAAGTGTGGTCACATGACTCCGTAAAGCCGAGCCAGGATGCTCTAGGAGAGGGCAGCAGTATGCGAGCGTCTGAGTTTCAGTTCAGTACCGCTTCTAGAGCCGGGAGATCTCTCAGCGAAACACTGGTCCCCCCTCCCAAACAATGGATGCCCGCGCTGAACCCTATCGGCCTACCTACAACCACACCACCGAACGACTTGAGCTCAGCCTTTTGTAGCTGTCTCCGTACCTTCCGCCGCGACACCGATTTCCGAACAGCTCCGCGTCGCTCGCCGCCCTATCGCAGCCGCCGGCCTTCTTGCCGGCACCGGCGGGGGGGCTGCCATCACGGCCACCCGCCCCAGGCCCCGCCTCCTCGAAGAAGTAGTGGTTGGCGCCCTCGGCGTAGCCGACGCGGAAAGGGGCGACGAGGGCGGCCGAGCTGACGCCGCCGGCGCAGCAGCCGCCAAGGGCTGTGCTGGGCGGGGAGTTGACGGCGAGGGCGAACAGGTTCTGCGGCTCGGTGTAGTCGGTAACGAGGCCGCCCTCGCGCGTACTGACGAGGAGTAGGTAGGCGAGGCAGGCGACGTTGATGGCGAAGACCAGAGCGAGCACCACGTAGAAGACGCCCTGCCAGGCCTGCTCGTGCTACGACGCGTACTCCTGCTGCCGCACCGACGCGTTGAAGGCCTCGTGCACGCCCCGGTCCAGCTCCATCGCCGCGTACCCCCAGTAGTGCCGGAAGGTGCTCTGGATGGAGCCCGCGACGAGCGCTGACGACGCGTACACGGCGAGCGCCTCGGCGACGCTGGGAAGCAGCGGGTCCAGGGCCGGTCGCCGCAGGACCAGCTGCGTCAGGATGCGCGCGTTGGACGCGTTGTTGTTCGTCACGCCGCCGTTGACGTTCATGCTCAGCTGCCACTGGTCCACGAGGTTCCGCCAGTCGGGCGACATCCAGGGCGGCACGCCTTCGACGGAGCGCTGGTACGCGTTCTCGTCGCCCGGGTCTTCGCAGTTCGCTCGCATCTCCCCTCCCGCGAGGCCCAGGAGGTCGAACTCGGTCGAGCACTTCGTCGTGACCCACGAGCGCAGCTCGCAGAGAGTGAAGTCGTCTAGGTCGGGGAAGTTGGGTTTCATTAGGATGTAGATGGCCGTGGAATTTATCACACTCGTGTTGACGATCATGTTGTGAGGGATCGGGTACTGCGTCGACATATTCGTAAGTGCAATTCACCGCGTATAGTATGTGGTCGGGAGCAACTTACGAGTTGGAAGACGGGGGGCAGACGATCATAATCAGGTCCCCATTGAAAAATATTGTCGACCACCGTTCGGTTTAGCCACTCTCCTTCCCTTGCAATAGGTATATCCGTCCGCCAGTCATCTAGGCCTATCTTCTGGCCCGGTACGTCGGTCTCCTCATTCCTAGCGTTTGGCCACTCTGTCTACTATCGGTCAGCGTCTTCCTCGGAACCACAGCTTCACACATTCCGGTCTCTTCAGATAAGCAGGGCCAAAGAGAGCACGGAACATACTGGCAAAATGTCAGCCTCAGGGACTTTAAACGAGCGGACCTAAGGGGCCGAGAACAGACGTTCTCTTACTTACCATATATCAGCGGTGCTAATTCTGAAGGCGACATGTTGACGCACATTACGTTTAGTGATGGCGAGACCACACTTGCCCTGATAGAGTATCCTCCTAGATTCTCCAAGTCGCTCGGTTGCAATATACCGTTGATCGGATCGGTCGCGGCTGAGTAAACTCCCGGATGAGGCATCGCAATGGTGACGTTATTGATGATTCTATTGTGAGCTTCGAAGTTCGCTGCTATGTCGCCGTATTCCGTCTCAATCCAGGAAGAGACCATGGTCGTATTATCGAAGAGGTTGTGCTTTCCATTTGGCCTCTTATCGAGTTTAGTTTCGAGGGAGGTTCCGTTGTCATGTATGTGCGTCCATACGTCCCTAATAGGTATTAGAGACTTGTCAGATTGAGGGATATAAGAGACGTTCATGCTCAAACCGTCAAACGTACATGAAACCAAGAAGATTACGGTAAGCTTTACTATTATTAGCACTCGCGTTATTCGCAATGACGAGACAGTGTGATAGGTTCTTGGAGGGTGCAACCTACATTGGCCAGAGTACTTTACATTCAGGCAAGACTCGCCAGAATTATAGACTGTGTCCAAAGCCTCGTCGATTGGTGTCGCGCAAGACGCTCGGACAAAACCGGGGTTCATGTAAGAGGCCTTGACGAGTCCCTGTAGTTCCTGGGGACGCCAGTCTCCGTATTTGAGTTTGGGCCTGACCATGGCATCTGATGCTGTGGTGTACAACAGGGCTAGTATGGTGGATGTCAAGGTGAGGATACCTAGAACTGTCGCTCCCGCATCTGATATATGTTAACATCCTGCTTCGAGGCCATCGAGTCTCACTTCTATTTTTCCATTTCAACACTTTGAGAGCGGAAAGAGGATGACATGAAAGTCGATAAGACGTACTATAAAGACGTTAGCTTGACCACCACTACTAATCCAAGTTGTTGATTTTATACGAACCATGGTATTCCCTCCCAGAAGGTAAGTAGCGACCCAGGTTGCTGCCAACTCATGGTTAATATAGGAGAGATGTTATGTCCCTCGAACATCGCTTACAATGACCCAGTTTCGCATTGTCATTTCTGCAAGTGTCATTCCTTTTGATTGTCTCATGAATGCTCTTCTAGTGAGGACTTGGCCGATAAACACCACGAACACGGTAACGAAGGATAGCTCTATAGACTTGGCGATAAGGGTGGATAGTACTGAAGCTGTCGAAGGGACAAGGATGCCTGGGCCAGAATTCGACGAGATTCCGCGGCCGTATCGCGGTTGATAAATAGCCACGACGAGCCACAAGCCACTCATGGCAGTTGAGTAGACCGAAAGGAGGATGATAGTCGCGAATAGCCACGTCTCGCATCTAATGTAGACATCTTGTCTAGCGTGGCAGCTCGGAGGTGACTTCACTAAAAGCGCAGTTAACTTTCTATCACAAGGAAGGTCTGAGACTAATCATACTATTTCGGCCAAAGGCTTCAGCGGAATGGGCACCATCAGCATGGACTGGGTTGCTAAAATATCTAGTAGGGTTTCCCGTCGAATCATACGCCGTGTACCGCCGCTCTGGTGATGACGATAACGAAGGTCTGCTGCGATAAGAGAAGTCCTCTGGCACGTCTCGTACTGGATTGTACGCGGACGAAGATTGAGCTCCCCTTTTCCTCGATGATAGCGAATACATTAACATCTCGCGAAATCTCGATTTTCTCGGCGGGGCTGTTGGCCGAGCAGGAGGCTCAAGTTGTTGCAAGAATTCTGGCTGTTCCTGGCCTTCAAACAGTTGAGAAGGAGTCACAGGCGAAACCACTGAGTCAGGCGTCGGCACTCGACTTAGGTCAAATTGCGAATTTCCCGGATTGGGTTCATTAACCACCTCTTGCGACCCGTTGCGGTCTGACTCGACGGTTCCAGGCCGCGATACTTTAGCTGTGAGATGGTCATGGTTGAAATAGCCATCACCATTCCCAGAAGTTTGATCGTGCGCCCTCCAAGGCGAAAAGGTGGAAGGTAGTAAATTGAGGTCTCTCGGCTCCCCTGAGTGGGAGTCCCCGGATCGATGTCTTCCCTCAGCCATCTAACGCATATCAGTTCACGCTCACACGTGACTGTTGAATGGAGCGGTTGGCGGACCACGAGTATCTTGCTGAAAGGAAGGCGAAGTCTCAGGTCGTAGATGCCTCATTTGGGCCGGAAAGATCTCGGCTGTGATTGACTTTTGTCTTGGGCGTGAGTACTGTCAAGGGAAGAAAGAGGATCTGCAAGCAAACGGTTGTTGACACCGTGTCGGGTTACTCGCAGGGCAGTGCAGCTGTCCAGCACGAGAGAATAACATAGATATTTGAAGATGCTAAACCCCAATTAGTAAACCTGCACGGACATGCAAGACCTACTCTCCCGACAATCTGGGAATTGGAACCCAGAAGCACCTTTATTCGCAAACTTCTGGGACTTGGGCACCGCCGCAGTCTGTTTGTCTAAGGAGCTACGACGCTCCGGGACACAGAATATCGAGATTAGGCTGTAGTTTCGGATAAGGCGACCCCCTCACCAACGCTCCACCCCCTCAACGCGCCACCCTACATCCGCATTACGCGTTGATTTATTTATTAATTTCTTTCCTTATAAAAAGGCTTTTAATAATATTTTTTTTTAAAAATTTATTTATTAAAATTTACGTTTTCGAACCATATATAATTTTTAACTTAATTCCGTACGGCATAAACGATTAATAAAATAAAACGTAAAGAATTTTTAAGTTTAAACTTTAAAAAAGACCAAGTTAATAAATAATATATAATATACCGTATCGAAAACGTACCGACAAAAAAAAGGTTAATGAAATTCGTTAAAAATTATTATAAATTTAAATTTTTTCTAATTAAATTATCGTATAAAATTAATTAAATTCTACGTTATTTTATTTCCGATTTCACTTATACGTATAACGTTTTTTAATTAATAACGATAATTTCGAACATTTAAAAAAACTAAATAATTTAATTTTTACGTTATTATTTTAAAATATAAAATTTTAAATATATAGCGATTAATTATAAACGTTTAAATAATAATTTTTCGGTTCTTATTAACGTTTTATTTAAACGTTTTATTTTATCGAAAGTTAAAATTATTAAATAAGAAAATTAATATAGCGTAAACAAAATCGGAATAATAAAAAATATAGAAAAAAAGTTTTTATTTTTAATAAAATTTTTAATTTTTTTTTTTAAAAAAAAACAATTAAATTATTATAATTATATTTATTAATATTAATAAACGTTTATTATTATTATTCGTAATTTTTAACGACATTGACGTATAATAATAATATTTTTCCAATTCGAATAGTAAAATAGATAAAAGTTAATATTTTATTATTTTAAAAACGGTTAAATAAATACCGAAATCGATTTAAAATAATTTTATAAAATTTTTATTTTTAATATTAAACTTAAGGATTTTAATAAATAAAAAAGTTTTAATTATCGACGATCATAATAATTATATTGCGGAAAGTTTTATATAAATATATTTTTAAAATAAAATTTATATTATTTATTTATTTATTTATTTATGTACTTTTTTTAATCTTTAAATTTTTTAATATAAATATATTTATTACGTTAAAACGGAAATTTTATTATTAATTTCGACACTATTATTATAAGTAAATTTTCGAAATTATAAATAAAACCGATTTTTTTAAACGTTTTCGAAAACATAATATAAGGTTATAATAACTTCGAAATATGTTATAAAAAAGAAAAATAATAAGTTTACGTTTTATTAATAAATTAAAATATTAAATAATTAATATATTTATTTCGAAATTGATTTATATTCTGTTACGTTTTAAATTTTTTGTATAAACGGTTATTTTAAATATTAATTTATTTAATTTATTTAAGGATTTAATCCGAACCGAAATGTTTAAAATAAAAATTGATTTAATTTTCTGAAATTTTTTTATATATTTCTTATTTTGCAAATTTATAAAAGTTTTTAATAAAAAATTAAAAAATTTTATTATTATCGAAGTTTATAATAATTAATTAATTATAACTTTTAAAAAGATAAAACTTATAAAGCGTAAAAAAGTATAATCCGAATTAGATAAGAACTTTATAACATTAATATTAATTAAGAAGGTAAAAATAAGGTTTACGGCCTTTATAAAAAAACCTTTTATTATTATTTAACGAAATAATAAAAAGTTAAGTTTTCCGAAAGCGAAAAAGATAACGACGATAATTTTGATTGCATTATTATGCGTGGTTATTAATATGAAATTAATTAATTAAGTGGTTGTTAAGATATTTTTAATTACGTTAAAGAGTTGTGTTGATGGTTTCAAAAATGGGTGGCGCGTTGAGGGGGTGGAGCGTTGGTGGGGGGGTCGCCTTAATCAAGATTGATAACCGATTAGCCACTTAATGGCAGGACGAACAATCACCTGAGTAGACCAAAGAATCTATAACGATATATGGACTGTTCCGTCTAAAGAACGTTTGCCTTATAAGCAATTTTGACATACAGTTTGGGTATATGAAAGTGATTACTCCATTCCTGGACCAGGCGAGCAATCACATATCTGCTATCAATACTACCGCCTTGTTAATACACGTCAACTTCTCAAGTCGGTCGTCACAGCTCCCTTTATATTGATCAATTCTTAGGGCCAACCCGCCCTCGGTGTAAATGATAAACCCATATATTTGGAGCGTGGCTAAACTGAGACTTATCTGCTCATTCGTCCCGACTCTTCCCAAACCACCTGGATGTGGCGTGGATTTTAGCGAAGCACAGCCGTCAACCTGGGGGGGAATCCACCAACTCGCCCCACATTTTACTCTCGCTAGAACGAAACATCAACACCAGCCTCCATTTGTTTCTAAAAAAAAAGGTTGTCTGCTCGGTTACAAGGGTGTTGGAGCTCGGTGATGACGACAAGTTATAAACCAAGTATCCGGTGCGAACATATCAAATAAGTTGTCATCGGATAGGCGAAACTCCAAAGTCTCGGCTTTACTTGTTTTCCTTCTTTCTACCACATTTTCGCTACGAACTAGAGAATCTGAGGGCAGGTTGCCGGCACTGCCCTCACAACCGACCGCAGAGACAAAAGCGGTGGACAGCGCAAGGACTTATATAAGCAGATCTTAAGTTAGGTGGGGCCGCATGAGGAAGAAACGCACGCTCCGGTTCTTACGGCTACTAAGTACCAGGTGTAACATGGTACTGAAATCATACGGCGCGCATCATAAAGGCGGGATCATAAGGCAGTAATGGCTGGGACCGGTAAATAGAGATATATGTAAGTCGGTGGAGAAACTGTTTAGCTGTCAAAAAGAACGTCCTCTTTGTGGATAAGATATTATAAAGCAATTCGGTTAACTTGAAAATCGCGTATTTGTAGGGAATCAACATCATCATCAGCAAACCGTTTAGGTCCATCAATATCAGCAATCTCCACTTTTTTAGTTAAAAATTGCTGGTTTTTTTTTAGCAGGCTCGAACCAATAATGTTTAATTATTATATTAATTTTCCCTTATTTTAACTTTAATACTCTTTAAGCTGTTAAAACGGATAATTAATAACGCGCAGATTGCTATAAAAGCTAGTTATTAAGTCGGACCCCCCCTCACGCTCCACCCTCCAACTCGCTACCATTTCTCATACAAAATCGCCAAAATCGCATATTTATAATTAATTAACAAAAATAGTTACGAATAATCGGTAACCTATATTAAATTAGTTATTAAATAATAAAAATAATATATAATTATTAAAGAATACTTTTAACAGTAACGTTAAAAAATAAACGGTTAAACATAAAGTTTTGTACCTAAACATTTTCCCATACAAATTATTAGAAAATTTATTAAGTATAAAATATAAAATATTTCAGTAATTAATAAAGTTATAATTTTTATCATTTTATATAACAAACCCTATATTAATACAATTATTATAACGAAAACCTGATAAAAATATCTTCATTTTCCGTTACGAAACGAATATTTAGCTTATAAATATCATTTCTTGTCGTAAAAATTTCTCCACTTTTCCTATATATCACTATAACTTTTTCTTTAATACTTATAATTTTGCAAACTTCTCACTAATAAATATCTTTTATACTAAAGTAGAATACTACGACATACCTTTTCTTAAACTATTTTATTTAATTAATTATTAAAGTATTAATATTATTAGAAAAATGTATAATAAAATCTTATTTAACATTTAATGTTAAATCTATTACATAAGAAATTTTAATTATTTTTTTCTCTATTATTTTTATTAACAAATTGTAAATTGCTAAATAAAAACGAAACTCGTTTAATTTTACAATTTCTATATGATCTTTAAGAGCTCTTTGAAAATGTAGAGATTTCGGCGATTTGTATGGGAAAATGGTAGCGCGTTGGAGAAGTGGAGCGTGAGGGTCCGACTTAACCCTAAGCTACTTATTTTACTATATATCTTAATAACTCTATAGATTAAAATCTTTATAATTATCGTTTTGTAATTTCGTAATAATATTTAACGCTTTTCGTAACCGATAATTATAATAATAATACGGAAAACGCGTTGTCGTTAACGAAAAAAGTTCGTTACTTTCGTTATTACGTCCGTTACCTTTAATTTTTGTATTTAGCATTATTTTCAGATATATATTAATAATTTAGCGAGGCTTAAATATAAGTTCGTAATATTATTTTCGGTTAATAATCGTTTTCGAAAAATTATAAGAATAAAAAAATACATATTACGCGTTGTATAATTAACTGTTAGCGAATACAAAATTAAAACCGTTACGGATTTCGGTTGATAAAAAAAATAATAAATTTTTTATATATAGTAACTTAAAATTTTTCCGTTCGGATTATTTCGGATTATTTTATAAAAAGTAATAATACGGTTTATCGTACGTTTTACGAAATCCTAAACGCTTTTATAATGTCAATACGCGTTATTATTAGGCCGTCGATATTAATCCTTATCTTAAGATTATAAATAACGGAAGGTTTTTCTTATAATTTGGAAACGTAATAAAAATATTTAATAATTTTTACTTTAAAGCCAGGATTAAAAATAACGCTTTTAAACGAAAGATATAAAAAAACTGCAATAAGAAATTTTTAATAAATATATTAACGGTTTATAATTTCGATAAGAAATTTATTTACGTATTAACGAGTAAAAAACACTTTACAAATAATAATAAAATGTTTAATAACGTTATCGATCGTAAGAATCTTATTATCTTTAAGAATAAATACTTAATCGACGATACTAGATATGTTACCGGCAGGTAAATTCTTATTCCGTATTATAAAATAAAATATTATTTTTAAAAGTAAACGTAAGCTAATATAAAACCACGTAGGCCGAAGACGTTATATAATCTAAAATATGCTTAATTACGAAACGGAATCGAAAAAGCTTATAATAAATAAAAAATATTTTTAAAATCTTTAAGAAAAGATTTTATATACGTCTTAATATAATAATAAAGGCGATTTACGTTATGGTGAAATGGAGCAGGGTGCAGGGTCGGACACACGGCCTGACTGATCGGTTACTCAGCACCCGTCATGTATTTCTAGCGGTTCTTTTCGCCGGGCGCAACCCCGAGAACATCACCACTCATCATTCATAGTTTTGTTTTTGGACTGGTCTCAACACCAGAATACAGTCTGTGTTACCTTCATTATCTCTTGAACCCTGGGCTCACTCGTAACACGCTCTTCGATTATACACTGATCAGGACCGAATCTCCCCATCCTAATCCAATGGTTAGTCTTTATAATTTCATGTTAAAATATAACAAAATCGACTTTAATAAGCCCGTAAAATTAAATAAAAAAACTTATATTCACGATATAAACGAAATAAATAACTTTATACGTATAAAAAATCAAAATAGCGTATTTTCAATTATTATAAATTATCGTAATAATATTGCGAAAAAATTATAAAATACGTATTTAAAATTTAAAAAAGCTTAAAAGTAAAAATAATTTTAAAAAACTATTTTTAATCGAAAAAAAGATTTAATATAAATATAATAAGTTAATTATAATTTTTCGAAAAAGTACAAATAATTATTAAGTTTATTCGTTATAATAATTTAGAAATTGTTAGATAAGTTATAAATTTTAAATACGTTTATTTTATATATAACTTTTATATTTTTAAAACTTTGTTATATTACAAAATTTTATGTGTTATATTTTAACGAAATATATTAATTAAATTCTTTTTTAAAAAAAAGTTATCCTTTTTACGTTACTTTTTTTTAGCTACTTCTATGATTTCTACCACTTTAAACGCCTTTATCTTCTTTATAACTTTATATCCGTATCGTTTCTATTATTTCCATTTTTTTCTATACTTAAAGAATTAATAATATTCCTATTATTATTATAAAGAACCTTTTTGCCGTTACGTGCGGTATATCTGCGATTCGAATCCTTATTACCTTTAAAACTTTTAATTTATTAAATCTTAAATTATTATTTAAACCGATAAATATAATAATAAGGCGGTTGTCGCCCGCCTAAACTTGGACGACGTAAAATAACGTATTATCGCTAAATTTGTAGGCATAAATATTCCTAAAAATTTTAAAACTCGTCTTTATATTCAATCCGGTATTTCTAATTATCTTTTTATAACAAATTATCGT
This sequence comes from Monosporascus sp. CRB-9-2, assembly GCA_004155915.1. NCBI lineage: Eukaryota > Fungi > Ascomycota > Sordariomycetes > Xylariales > Monosporascus > Monosporascus sp. CRB-9-2. The sequence continues at coordinate 7,823 of QJOA01000612.1, read as the reverse complement.
TTTAATAACGTTATCGAAGCCTTTTTTCATTTACGTACCACTAAATTCCTTAAACCTTTTTTTTCCTTTATTACGTTTCCAGATTCTTAGCAAAATGCTTACGAAAATAGCCGCATATCCGCTATAAAACGTTATCGCCAGCGAAAATAACTTTTATTTCTTCGATATAACGATTCTTTTCCTAATCATCAGCTAACTTCTATAAGGAAAGAACCTGTAATATTTCTTAAACGGAATGAATAATAACGTTAACTTCCTTTTTGAAATTAATAATTAATTTACTTCTAGTTTTAACGGAAGGTTTAAATACGGCTTTACAAAATTCGGCGTATTTTAAGGCTTTATAACGAAAAGCTTTTATCTCGAAGTGAACTTAGATAACGGTTAATTATTACCATATAATTTAATATAAAAATATTATTAACCTTTAAGTAACCTTTTTATACGTTAGGCTTAATTATTAAAGCTTAAAAAACTTTATTCCAACCTAAGTTTTATTTTAACGTAAGCTATACTTAAAACCTTTTTTAAAAATAATTATACTTATTTTTTCCTTACCTTTTCGTTATATAAATCCTTTATACGTTTAATATATTAGTTACGGCTTAGTATCCGCGTTTTTTAATTCTATAATTTGGAATATTAAGCTTTTCGTTAATCTACTTTTAATATAATTCGAAAAATATTATTACTTTATACGAAATTTACAAATAACGCCCGGACGACTAACTGCTCTCGGCTTGGCTTTCGGTTTAGCTTTTGACTTGGGTTCTAGCTTAACCTTTTTACGAAAGTCCAAAATTAATAAAAACCCGTAAAATTTTAATGCAAGGTTATCGAATACATATAATAATCGATAAACCCGGAGGGTTTTTTGAGCGAAATTACGTTAATAAAATAATAACTATATTAATAACGAAATATAAATCTTTTCGTAACGACTTTGAAAAATAAAAGGCCTTGGTATTAATTGTGAATTTTATATAAAGAATTAGGCTACTTTATAAATATCATTCGATATTTTTCGTTTTTGAATAAATAACTACTTTCGAATTAATAAAACCTTACTTTTCTCCTCGAATTTTTCCTTAAATTCCTTTCGAATATATTAATATCTAAACCGAAGAAACCTTATTTATTACGAAATACGTCATACTTCGTTAAATAAAGATATCGACACTATATACTATTAAAAAAACGGTAACGTACCACACTAATAAGCGCAACACACCAATAAACGCAACACTTTTTTAGTTATCCCAACTACCTATCTTTAATCGTCTATTCTTTAACGCTCATATTATGGAACGCTTTACAAAAAAAGCAAAAATAAACCTAGCCATCTAGGTTAAAAAAAGAGATCCGAAACTTAATTACAAAAACCTTAATTTTATTTATAAAATTTTATTTTCTACCTTGATATACCGTTTTACCGATAAATACGCCCGAATCGATATTACCTTTTTTTTTTATAAAAATTAAGGCCAACCAAAAAAAGAAAAATCGATTACCGACCAAATTCTTAATCTAAATATACAAACGTTTTTTATACGGCTTTAGCATATTAAAAATATAACGAATCTATTACTTACCCAAAGCGTTATAAAATACGTTAAAATTAACTAAGCGTTACGATTTATTAAATAGCAAAAAAAACTTTAAATGCACTTAAATTGAAAAATTAATTATTAACGAATTTTAACTGAAAATCTAAAGATATTTTACAAATAATTCGAACTTATTCGAACTATTATCATAAAATACGGCATTACAAAAAAAGATATTTACAACTTCGACGAAATTGAATTTTTAATAAAGCTTTTTATAATAACGGACATAATAATTATTAATACCGAAAAACGTAAAAAGCTTAAACAAACGTAATAAAGAAATAAAAAATAAATTATAATTACTCAAATAATTAATTTTTAAAGTTAAATTATACTGCCATTTATTATTATGGCAGGAAAAAATTACCTAAAATCTTAATACCGCAATAACTTATTACTAACAGCTAATTAAAAGATCGTATTAATTAATAATAATTAAATAATAAATAATTTAAATTTAAAATAAATTTAACATTTTAATGAATATATGCGGATACGTACGAAAAATTCGATATATCTTCTTATTTTCGACGGCCACGAAAACCATTATTTGATTAAATTCGAAAAGTATTACGCAAACTATGATATTATTACATTTTATATACCCGTATATTTTTCGTATCGGGTTTGACCTTTTAACGTATTTTATTTTATTTTATTTTTAAAACGCGTTTATTCGTTATATATCAAAAACCTAATACGACGCTATTATACTTATATTACCAAAAATGATTTTCTCGCCGGCTTTTATAACGCGTTCCAAACTGCCATTACTTTCGAAAATATCAAATTTAAATTTACAGAAATTAATTTTATTTTATTCGATCCTAATAACGTTTTTTCCGAATTAAAGGTTCCTTTAACTATATATATGCCAAACGTTTCCCTGTTAACCTTTGTCGGTTTTATTCGTTCCCGGCTTGCAAAAACTCTTAAAAATATTAAAGAAATAACGAAGTAAAAATATTATTTATAAAAAGAAAATTAAAAACTATCAAAATAATTCGTTAACAAAAATAACTAAATCGGTTAATCTTTTAACTAAAAGTAACCTATTATTTTTATACGAAAATATTTTTTTATAAAAAAAAATTACTTAATTATACGAAACGAACTATATTTTAAGCAAACGTTACAAAATCAAAAACAAACGCTTTCAAAAAAAAAAAATTCTTATTATATAAAAAAAAAACCTACTTTTTTAGCTTAAAAAGAAAAAAGTAATAAAAAATTATAACTAACAATAACTGGAAAAGGTCGTTACAAAAAGGTTAAAACTAAAAAACGAAAATATGGCGTTTACGGCAAGCCTGGACATAATACGCGTATTTATATAAAAGTTATAAATACGTCTAGTGAAAAAGAATCCGATTAATTTAAATCAATACGATATATTATTATTAAGTTATTTAAATTTGTTATTATAGAATGTCAAATAAGTGTTGCGCTTATTAATGTATTGCGCTCAGTGGTGTAAGACGTTATATATACTACGGCTTTCGTTTTATATTTTGCAAATAAATAATTATAATTTGAAAAAATTAAAATAATACTTTTAAATAAGTTTAATATATAAAATAATAAGTTAATAATACATAATATAGAAGTTATTATAATATAAATATATTAAACTTTTTATAACGCTTTATAATAATATCTCGAATTATTACGATATAAAATTATTTTTTTAAACTTAATTAATAACGGAATGTAACCGTTTAAGAATAATATCGATAAATATGGTATATAATATAAAATATTAAATGATTAACGTTATAAAAAAATAACATTTATATTTTTTATAAATAATGTTTAACTTCATTATAATATAATGTATATTAATAAAATATAAACGTTTATTTTTAATATTAAATTAAATAATTTACGTTTTACAAAATTATTTCAGCATTATAATAAATAGAATTTATTAAATATTAGGTTTATAATATAAAATAAAATTATTAAAAATATTTAATTTATATATATTAACGGAAACAATATAACGTTTTATACAAGCTCGCGAGCCAAATACGCTTGTGAGCCGTTTTTGTTAATATCTTAACTACCTAATTTTAATTATTAATTTCTTAACATTAATAATATAAAGCGTTTTATAAAAGAATTTAGAATAAATTTAGCCATCCAGGTTAAAAGATAAAATTAAAAGTTAAGTTTTAAAAAGTTATATTTTATATATGATATCCCCGAATTTACTTTAAAAGCCTGATATTACGGTCGATGCGCTCGAGCCGATATTATTTCCTAATTGCGAAAATTAACGTCGACCGAAAAAAAATTTATTATCGAAAGGGTCCTTAACTTAGATGCGCGAGCGTTTTTTATCCGATTTCAGTACGTTAAAGATATGGCTAATATATTGCTAGCCTAACGCGTTATAAAACGCGTTGGAATTAATTAGGCGTCGAACTTTATTAGACGGTAAAAAAAGTTTTAAATTCGTTTAAATCGGAAAATCGATTATTAACGGGTTTTATACGAAAATTTAAAAACGTTTCGTAAATAGTTCGAATTTGTTCGGGTTATAATTACGAAATATGGTATCGTAAAAAAGGATGTTTATAATTTCGACGAAATTAAATTTTTGATAAAATTTTTTATAGTAACAAGTATAATAATTATTAATACCGAAAAACGTAAAAGATTTAAATAAACGTAATAAAGGAATAAAGAATAGGTTATAATTATTTAAGTTATTAATTTTTAAGGTTAGGTTATATCGTTATTTATTATTATGGCGGGAAAAAATTATTTTGGATTTTAATACAGCAATAATTTATTATTAATAACCGATTAAAAAATCGTATTAAATAATAATGGCTAAATAATAAATAAATTAGGTTTCGAATAAATTTAGCATTTTGATAAATATATTCGGACGCGTACGAAAAATTTAAAACGTTTTCTTATTTTTGACGGTTACGAAAATTATTATTCGATAAAATTTAAAAAATATTGCGTTAATAATAATATTATTACGTTTTATATATTTACGCATTTTTCGTATCGGTTTTAACTTTTTGATATATTTAAAATTTTTATTTTAAAACGCGTTTATTTACGATATATCGAAGATTTAATGCGACGTTATTATACCTATATTGCTAAAAAAGATTTTCTCGCCGGTTTTTATAACGCGTTTTAAGTTATTATAACGTCCAATAATATCAAATCTGGATTCGTAAAAGTTGGGTTTATTTTATTCGATTTTAATATTATTTTTTCCGAATTAAAAGTTTTTTTAATTATGTTTACGCCGACCGTTTTCCCGTTAACTTTTGCCGGCTCCATTCGTTCCCTGCCCGTAAAAACTTTTAAAAATATTAAGAAAGTAACGAAATAAAAACGTTATTTGCAAAAAAAGAAATTAAAAATTAATAAAATAATTTGTTAAAACAAAAAATAGCTAAATCGGTTAATTTTTTAATTAAAAATAACTTATTATTTTTATATGAAAAAAAATCTTTTTCGGAAAAAAGTTATTTAATTACGCGAAACGAATTATATTTTAAATAAACGTTATAAAACCAAAAATAAACGTTTTTAAAAAAAAGGAATATTTATTATATAAAAAAAATAAACTTTTTTGGCCTAAAAAGAAAAAGGTAATAAAAAATTACAGCCAACAGTAGTTAAAAAGGGTTATTGTAAAAGGGTTAAAACTAAGGAACGAAAATGTAACGTTTGCAAAAAGCCTGGATATAATGCGCGTACTTATATAAAAATTGTAAATACGTTTAGCGAAAAAAAATCCGATTAATTTGAATTAATGCGATATGTTGTTATTAAGTTATTTAAATTTGTTATTACGAGGTGCCCAAAAACGGCTCGCGAGCTTGTTTGGCTTGCGAGCTTGTGTGTGACGTTATTATTTAATATAACTTTAAAATATAAGAAACAAAATTATTTAAAAAATAAATGATAAAATAATTTAATAAAGTTATTAATAAAAAAGGTTAAAACTTAAAAGATAATAAACGAAAAGCCGAATTATTTTAAGGGTCGCTAATTAATATACCTCTTAACGTCCATTATATTTATTACGTGGCCATTCATTTGGGAAAGTCCTTATAGCCATTCACTGAAATTAGGTGGCCGTAGATATGCTGCAATCCATTCCACTGAGGTGGTGCATGGAGTGGATTACCTTGCTTTCAACTCTGGCCATCTATCATTATGTTTTTGGCACTGGCTAGGTGGCTTTTGTGGGTTTCGTCATTCTCACCAGAATTTCTGCTCCAGCTATCTTTGTTATCCTTTTTATAATCATTTACTCATGCTCGGGGATTCTCATTCAAAAGGCGGTTGGAAGGCTTGTCTGACGGGCTTGAAGCTGGGTGGCATGTGTGTAGATATGACTAAATTAGTAGCCGCTGCTTAGATTCCAATCTTACGGCTTTTTTCCTACTACCATGTGATTAGTTCAACTACTCTTTGTTGGTCACGGAACCTGACGTTGGTCAACGTTGAAAGCGGAGAAGAGAAGAAAGGGAAACCATCTTACCCGGTACAGTGGGGGAGTCGAGTTAGGGAAAAAGAAGGTAGGAAACTTTTACTTATAGGAAAGAGCCCTCAGCTCGCGACTTCCTTCTATAAGCCGCACCTCATAGAAGCCGCTGATTTGATTGAAGCTTGTCTTCTATTTAATAGGCTTCTCAATACAGCCGCCTAGCTTTCAAGGCGTAGGTAGGAAGCTCGATGACGACTACGTTGCCGACTTGGGGCTTGTGTGTGATAAGCTCTTCCCTTATCAAGCTCGGAAACTTTCACTTTATTTAAAAAAAAGCGAAGTGCGTTTCTCAACACCCCCCTTACTCCGGTAAGAGTCATCCGATTAGGATGATCAAAGCAGAGACAAGAAAACAGACAACACCGGGCATTTGCTGGTCGTCACCGACCAACTGCTACTCGGGTCGTTGTATCGATTTCTCGAAGGGCGCGGACGGGATCCCGAGTTTCGTACAGGTCTTGCATTTTGGTGCGAGATAATTATGCCGGAAATTGAAGCTCAAAATACTAATCCAGTAGAGAATAGGATTCTCAGGCGGCTTTCCTACATTCTGCATTGTCACTTTTCACACCGCATACAAGAAGATCCATATCAGCCTGCTCTGGCTAGATCCATCTCCCGCCCCCTCAGTCCCCGGCAAGATCACGGTCCCATCCCATGGCCCCGACCTAGTATCCACACCACTTTATTGGCTACTACTGAGTATCGGCCAAGCAATCCGCGTACTTTTGAAGGTACTTGCCAACGATAGAATCTAGTGGGAGTGCTATTGTCAGCTGCGCTGTTCCAAAATCCCGGGGGCTCAGGAGTGGGGATACATACAGATGCCGTCCGCCTTGCCCAGCTGCAAGGCCATGTACGGAGGGATATCCGTGTCGCCCTTTCCTGCCTCGAGCCACCTCTTGATTTCAACAGCATCATTCTGGCAGTACTTCCAGGCGGTGTTTATGATGCCGACAATGCCGGCAACGTCTTCCTTCAGCGTCTTGCCGAGGTCCTGAAGCTCCTGGCGTGTCTTCTGAATGTTTGCGAGCTGCGTCTCGAGTGCTTCCTTCTGGTTCTTCTTGCTATCTACCTCATGGTTAAGGGCTATAGGTTGTCGGTCAGAAAAGCGTAGTTCCCGCCGCGTAGAAGCTACGAAGAGGAAGGCGGACGCACCGTTCACCTTGAAGGCGAGACCTGTGATGGTCGCAACGGTTCCAACGGCAAAGATGAGGCCGATGGCAATGACTAGAGGCGCAAAAGGCCCGGCAACAAAGGCTCCGACGGCAAGTGCTGGAAGGGCGACGCCAGCAGTAACGCCGAGCGCGACCATGGCCGTGGAGATCCTGCCAATTTCGGCCTTGAGGTCGGCGATCTCCTTGGCCAGATTCTTGATCTGCTCGCCGAGGCTGCCTTCCTTCTTTTGTGCCCAACCGTCAAACCGGCCGATATAGACATTTATGTCGGAGAGGAAGGTGCTGAAGCTTTCGTGGATACCTTGGGCTTCCTTCTCGAGGGCTTCGGCCTCCTATAGTAGCCGCGTTAGCCTTGTCGAGCAGAGATGGAGCAGAGATGGAGAGGCCTGAGGCATCGTACTTCGATGAATTCACTGATCTTCTTCTTCTTGGTGTCCACTGGGATGCTCTTGTCGGCAGCAATCGGCACAATCACGGTGTCAAATCCTGCACCGACAGCAGTCAGCT